>CAJNYU010001767.1:57391-136759 GCA_905331475.1 Rotaria socialis | reverse complement strand
GCTCTAATTATAGGTTTTGAAAATCAGGGTAGATTTTTCAGATGAATTATTTTGAATTATTTTAGTAAGCCGAAGGGATATATGTGAGTTCCACATTTTAGTCCCAAAGGGGCTGCGCTAGCAAGCTTTTCAATCAAGTTTCTTATGAAAATGAACCTCATTCGAATCGTGCCTTTTTGGGTATGTAAGTGAGGTCATGCAGGAAACAACGGTAAATTCACAACTTTATGAGTTCATGAGGTCCTACTATTCATTTGTAGTCAAACTGCTGAATGAGAAATATTTTAGGAAAGCTAGAATCATTTGTTTTTGTGCAAGTTTCGAGCATAATTTTGAAAAGTTTTGGTAAACTTGTCACAAGTGGAACGTATAATAATGCACCTACAATATCAACAGAGTGCAGCTACAACAAAGCAATGAATTAAACTCAAACCCACTCAGAGACCCATGATTTAACTCATAGCTAGCGTTTTCATCAACAAGACAACACTTATGATAGTTTCGGATGATGTTTATCAAATTGACATGTTTTGTTATAAGATCGTTGATTTTCTCCATAAATTTTACACCATTTGGTCACCTTAAGATTTCAACCATTTTTAGGTAAAAATACAATTTTTGTTGCTGCTGCATACAACTCGCAAATGTATATCTTCGCCACCTGCCGCCTTGCTCGAAACACATATAACTCTATGTATTATCAACATAAACCCATGTTCAACTACAAAGGATGACTTCAAAAATTCACCGAAAATGTTTTAATTCAAAAAATGTCTCCCTCACAGTGGACAAAACTTTCTAAGTAAAATCTTTGGTTGGTTAAAGATAAGCTATGATTTCGTCACCATGAAAACTAGTGGTTAAAGCTGATGTGCATAAAGTTAAATAGAAAACCCCTATACATATATTTAGCGGCGCTGAAATCATCAAAGCGCATATAATGTTTTATTTCACATAGCGCCCTCTCCAATCGTAAAAAAAAGAAAAATGAGCATCGATTACTACGAGAAACATTGGCACAGACAGTGCCAATAATATACCACGAATGAGTAATGCTTGCTTTTAATCTGGCGTTATACAATACACATGATTATTTATTTACATAATGCACGTCTTGTTGTCGTTCTCTTGCTAATCGACGAACGAGAAAAACAGTACTCAACATATTTCTCTTGTTTATAATTATTATCTCGATGTTTTTCTCTACTACTATTGCGCTTCTAGTAATATTTCTTCTTACTATTTATTGGTATTTGAAAGGTAACGGAACTAATCATAATAAAAAATTGCCTGGCCTCGAACCACAATGGATATTTGGTAACTTACGTAATACTGGTGTTATTTCCGGTCGAGTAGTCCTTTATGAAGCTTTAGCTGAGCTGAAAGCTAAATTTGGTGACGCCTTTTCATTTTGGCTCGGACCTTATTATTCAATAGTTCTTTCACGTATTGACCATGTTCAACATGTCTTAGCAGATAGACATACATATGATATAGCGGAGACTACAACCCGCAATTTCGGAGTACTTTTCCCAACTGGTCTAATTGCTCTGCGAGGAAATGAATGGAAACGTCATGCACGATTCATTCTTCCGATGCTCAAACGAGCCAAAGTTTTACCATATCTTGACACAATTGTTACCTGCACCGATCGTTTCATTGATGAAAAATTGTCTCGACGAAATGGAGAGATTCATATGGATTTAGTTGAACAGTCTCAACGACTTTTGCTCAGCATTATTGGGTTTATCGCCTTTGATTATGACCTCGAGACAACATCTACAAGTGGTACTTTTGACCTGCGAGATGCTTTCAATGACTTTGTTCGCATCGGAAACCAATTCATTCTAATCAGTGGCGTTCCATTATGGCTCGGCAAATTGATCTTAAGAATGAGTTCCCAATATCAACGAGCATTACGTACTATGAAACATTATGTGACGAACATGATTAACGAGGAGAAAGCTAGACAACAAGAAGCGACTAATTCAATCAGATCAATCAATCTAATTTCTTCACTTGTGTCAGCCGTGCAACTCGAGTCATCAGAAGGAGTACCTTCATTGGCTCCAAATGAAGTATTCGACGAGGTATCTCTCTTAGTATTAGGAGGTTTTGAGACAACTTCAACAGCACTCTCTTGGTTCATTTTCTATATGTCGAAGTATCCAGAAGTTCAGGAAAAGATGAAAGACGAGTTAAAAACGCATAATTTAACACTGAATACATCTCTTACACAAGATGTACTCGATTCATTGATCTATGTTGACTGTGTGACAAAAGAACTTCTTCGATTTGCACCGATCGCTACGATTATCTCACGAAAGGCTACTCGCGACGACATTATAGACGGCATTGAGGTGAAAAAAGACGACACGATCTTGATCGCTGTTCAAAGTCTACATTTTGATCCTCGTTACTGGAAAATTGACCCGTCAAAATTTATTCCAGAACGCTTTCTTTATGAAGATAAAAATCCACCCCATTGCGCATACATGCCTTTCGGAGGTGGGCATCGTGCGTGTGCTGGTCAAGACTTAGCTTTCTTCGAGTTGAAAACAATTATTACACGATTGATGCAGCGTGTCACGTTCGTAGATCCTGGTAATGAAGCAAATAATTCTGGTGGTATGGTTCAACGTATCACATGCTATCCAAAAAATTTGGCCATACGTGTTTATGTCGATAAAGATTATATGGTAGTCTAACAGAAAGTCAGAAGTTTCTTTGCTGTAATTCAGTTTATGTTTAATAATATGCTTAACATCATAGAAATAAAAAACAATAGTCTCACGCTTCTTCATTTTTGCTTATGCAAGCGAGTATATTATTTCAATAGAAGTAAAATTTGTCTACCACGATTCTTTTTTTATTTTGAAGTACATGGGTTCATATTATTTACTAAAATGATCCATTGAAATTAAAGAATCACCACTGCTATCGTTTATTTTTCTGTCAATACGTTTTACTATTCAGTAAGTGGGCGATAAATTTCTTTCGACAGTCGCTGGAATCTTTATTTTAATATGACTAGCCTGGCTGAGTTGAAACACATGGAAATAATTTTAAAAATCAGACACTCCGCATTTGGCACACGGTTAAATACACTTCATGAAAACAATTTTAAAGTTATCACACGTAGTTTGTTTCGTCTTAGTGAACTTTCGTGTTAATGAAACGTAATGGTAGGGTACATGAACGCATCTGAATTAGTTTCTTTTTAGACTTGATAAAAGAAAAACATACTGGTGCAACAGTCATCATCATTGTAGATCAAAGTTATTTCAAAATCAATTTAACTTTCATTTTTATTTAAATTCTTCGTCAAACGCATGATGAAAATCGACTTTTATACTGCCATTCAATTTTCTTTATTTTTTTAAATCAGATCATTGATGTAATGATTTGAATTGCGAATTTTATTGAAGTAGATATCAATTTTAGTGTTTAATTTTTATCGAATTTTTCCATATCTTTGGTTTAATGAATAAATATCAGCTGATATCGAATCTCAAAGCAAAAAATACTTGTCAATGGTTAATCTAGCATTGTACTTACTACTTTTCGACATAAATAATAAGAAACATCGAAGAGAAGGCTCAATTTTCAACTTAAAATTAGAGAAAAATACGTTTAATATTCATGAAACATTCATAGTAGATAGTTTATTAATTGGCAATCATATATGTTCAGCTGATTCTTTTTATAGAGTTAATGTATGAGAGATCGCTGCTATCATTGTGTTCATACAGAATCTACAATAGTTAACCTAATTATTGTGTTATTAGGCATCTTTAAATACATTACTGACCTTTGGCCTGTTGTGATTAAATTGATATTTCTGAAAATACTATTTCTTTTTCGATTATGAAAAGGCAATCAAACAAATATTATGAATTTATAGTAAGTTTTTCACATCAACTAGCTTCGTTGAATATAGTAATCGAATTACAAAGCGCTCGAGGCGTCATGTTACCCGCATTAGTCCTAAATGCTCAGACACGCATACACATATATCTTGATGAAAGATAGCTTATTGACCATATTAAGGCGGGGGGGGGGGGGGGGGGGGGGGGGGGGGGGGGGGGGGGGGGGGGGGGGGGGGGGGGGGGGGGGGGGGGGGGGGGGGGGGGGGGGGGGGGGGGGGGGGGGGGGGGGGGGGGNCGAACTTTAATTAGCGCTTTTCCATCAAAGTATGCCTGATTCTTAGCATTTTAAGGTGGAAATATTAAGAGAATGTGTTCACAATTATAATGACACTCTTAAAACCCTGAAAATCCTGATGGAAATCCTGAAAGTCGCCTTAGTTTTCTGGAAAACCTTTTAAATTAAATATTAGGAAAAATGCGGTTTTTAATAGAAGGCCCCCCTGGAAAATTTTTACGCTGGAACATAATAGAAGACCCGGAGTCTTTTATTGTGGGGAGGGGTTTACTAACATTGGGAATCGTTTGAACCGACATCGATGTATCTAAAAGATACTTTTGTGTTCATGATTGCTGTTTAATTATTTTCATCCTTTTATTTGATATTTTAGAGTTGATTTTATTTTCAATGACACTTCGGTGATGTGCTACCTTTGTCAGACAATTTTTCTTTTATATTTGCAAACATCCATATGTAAATACACCAACACGTATTTTTATTTTTCTTTTTAGCTGTTTTTTAGATTTCAATTTAAAATATGGTAATGGGACGGAGGAAGAAGATACAAAGCCAATTAATCTTACTAGTACCATCGTCTTGTCGTGTTATTGTCGTATTTTTAATTTAAATCTAAAAAACAACTAACAACAATGAAAAATAAGTCTAGGCATATTTATATGTATAGAGATGTTTACAAACATAAATCATTACAATAAATCATAAATTTCCTTCAATTGAAAACTAATAAAACGATAAAACAGACTTTAAAAAAATATCTGCATCTGACAGAAAAAGTTCATACGAGAAGGAGTTAACGATGAACATTCCAGATAATTTGAAGACACAATCTAATTTAATAATCTCATCAAAATATGTTCTCGAATGTTCTATGAAGAAAAAGAGCTTGAAATGTGACCAAACATGTGCAAGCAAGCATACCGAGCAAGCATACCAAAGCAAAAACAGCAACCAAACATTCAACCGAACCATAATTAAAATTCCTATGACTTCTTCCCTCCCAGTTGCCAAAACAAAATAATCAGAGAAGGCGTTGGCCAGAACCTTTTTTTTGTTCTACAGTAAGCGTCAACAATACTCCACCCATACAGATACATGTTATTGTTTGAAATCCTACATGGCAATTGGATTTTTTATCAGCTATATAAGATTATTTTATTTTCACATTCATCTCTTCAAACAATCCAAACACTTCGCTCTTTTCTGTTGTTCACAATCATTATTTCAATGTGCTTCACTACTACCATTGTGCTGCTAGCCATATTTGTTCTGGTTGTTTACGGGTACTCAAGACTCAATCGGTCAAATCATACTGAAAAATTACCTGGTATCAAGCCACAATGGGTATTTGGTAACTTATATAACACTGGTATTGTATCTGGTCGAGTGACACTACCAGAAGCCATCGCTGAACTGAAAGAAAAATATGGTGATGTCTTTTCATTTTGGTTCGGACCTTATTATTCAATAGTTCTTTCACGTATTGACCATGTTCAACATGTCTTAGCAGATAGACATACCTATGATATAGCTGAGACAACGACTCGTACCTTTGGTATTCTCTTTCCAAGAGGTCTACTGGCCTTGCGAGGAGATGAGTGGAAGCGTCATGCACGATTCATTCTTCCTATGCTCAAACGGGCCAAAGTTTTACCATATCTCGACACAATGATTGCGTGCACCGATCGTTTCATTGATGAAAAATTGTCTCGACGAAATGGAGAGATTCATACGGATTTAGTTGAACAGTCTCAACGACTTTTGCTCGATATTATTGGATTCATCGCTTTCGACTATGATCTGGATTCATTATCTTCCCATGACGGTTATGATCTTCCACATGCTTTCAATGACTTTGTTCGTCTAGGTAATCAGTTTATTCTGAAAAATGGCATTCCTTTTTGGCTGGGTAAGCTGATCTTAAGAATGAGCTCTAAGTATCAACGAGCATTACGCACAATGAAACACTACGTATTAAATGTAATCAATGAAGAACAAGCAAGACAACAAGAAGAAAATTCGACGACCAAACCTAAAAATCTTGTGTCATCGCTGGTAGCAGCTATCAAGAAGGAGTCGTCTGAACGAGGCACTTCATTGACTCCAAATGAAGTATTTGACGAGGTATCTCTCTTGATATTAGCTGGCTTTGAGACAACTTCAACAGCACTATCTTGGTTCATTTTCTATATGTCGAAGTATCCGGAAGTTCAGGAAAAGATGAAAGCAGAGCTGAAAGAACACAATTTAACACCTGATATGCCACTCACAAAGGAAATACTCGACTCAATGATGTATCTAGATTGTCTAGTGAAGGAAATCCTTCGCTTTTCACCAATCGCTCCAGTTGTTCCACGACAAGCTACTTGTGACGACATTATAGACGGTATTGAAGTGAAAAAAGGTGATAAAATCGTCCTTGCCATTCAGAACTTGCATCGAGATCCTCGCTATTGGAAAATCGATCCGTCAAAATTTATTCCAGAACGTTTTCTTCATGAAGACAAACATCCACCTCATTGCGCCTACATGCCTTTTGGTGGTGGTCATCGTGCATGTGCTGGTCAAGATTTAGCTTTACTCGAGTTGAAGGTACTGATTGCAAGGTTGATGCAACGTGTAACGTTCATTGATCCAGGCAACGAAGCAAATAATTCTGGTGGTATGATTCAACGCATTACTTGCTACCCGAAGCATGTGGCTGTGCGAGTTCATCTCGATTAGAGTCATGCAATAACATTTTCTTTTTGAAAGTAAATTTAATTTTTAATTTTTGACATCGAGTGTATTATGACAAAAAAAAGGCATGACATTGTTATAGTTGAATGTGTGTGTGTATATATCGATGTATCAGCTAACATTTCTGTTCAATAAATGTACTATTTATTTATCAAAATATTTGTTTACCTAGAAGATCGTTGAGATGTGAAGCATAAACTAGGCCCAGCAGAAATTCATGTTTCTTCATAACATAATTGATTCAAATTAAATAATTTTCTTACAATCACACTGTGATGCCTGTGGAGTATTTTCGTAATTTATGTTGCTTTAGCTTTTCGATTCCAATCTTGTACAACACACCCACACTACATAGAGTATGATTGCCGTTGATATCTATGAATGTGGCTAGTGTGAAGAACAATTTCGATTCTATAGCATGCCCTATAAATAAATCAATATTTTGTTTGATTCTTTCCAATTGAAAGCAAGATTTCAACGCTAGATGTTTCTTGTTAGATAAGATCAATCAGACGTAGATAAAATATATAACAACTAATTTTTCGTGAGTTTTTATCTGGAAACACCGATATTGATAAAACTTTTTTCAGAATAAAGAGTAATCACCTAAAATAAAATTTTGTTGATGTAAATATACATGGTTACTCAGAATATTCTCGAAGTTTCTGGAATGTAACTGTGAAACATATAAGTACCGTTATTTAGCAATTAATTATATCATTCAATCTAAAATAGTTTTCATTGGTTTTTCGTAGCAATTTTCGTATCGAATATCTTAACGATATTCTTCATTGTTTCTGATCATTTAAAAGACTTGGCTGAGTGCTAACACCCTGGTATGTAATTGAAGATCTTTTCGAATTAAACGATCTATTATTCTGATAAAGACCTCAAATGCTTTTGCTAATTGTCTTGCAATTCGTTGAGTTTTATACTTAAATTCTTTGTTCACCGTTCGTAAATGATGCCATCCTTTAATTATATGATCACTAACCATTCTTCGTAATGTTTTAGCAGATTTATGCAATACCTTTTAGAAATTCTTCCGATTTTATTTTCGAAATTAGTACAAATAACACTGCGATAACTTCTATTCAGTAATTGTATAATAAGAATATCAATAGTAGACATTTTGAATATTTTTCATTCAAAACATTCCTATTCGAACAATCATCTAATTTAATTGAACAGTGATTAATCGATCATGTTTTCCTGAATACCTTGGTTACAATAAAAAGTAAAGAATACTGGTGAAAATTATTATGAACAAGAAAACTAAAAGAGTTTAACGAGAATCCATTAGTTTTTATCTCAATAGTTCACCATGTACACACAAGAGAACTGCAACGGTAAAATAGAATTTGAAATATGATCGAAATAATTTCACTTACTATACATATGCTATTTCCTGGGTTGAAAAAATGGTCTTATCAACGTCAAGCTATGAATACAGAATCATAACATAAGTAACACAATGAATGCTGGTACCGTTGATAAAACATCATAAGCGACATATGCAAAATGAAAAAAAATATTACGCTAGGTCAATTTTTCAAGGAAAAGTCTAGCAAATGTAATCATATATGATATCAAATCCCAATATTTAAATCGATTTTTAATCAACAGCATTACTGCGAACAGAGAAACATCATAAATTCAAAAAAGTTAAAGAAATGCAATAAATTAAAACCAAAACAAACGTATAAAAGTATTAATTTTATGCAAATAATATTTACATATTAATAAAAAAAAGAAGCCGGAAAATCAATAAGAGAAAGAAAACACTGAGATGCGACAACAATATACTATTGTTTCTTATTGAATTGCAGTGCTCGTCAGCATTACTATAGGAAGAAAAAAAGAAAATATTTGCATATAATTCTAACTGTTTTTGTTTTTGTGTTTCAGAATAATGTACTAAACGCATCGAACTCTTGAATAACTTTTCTTTTGAATAAAAGAGAAGAAAATGAAAAAAGACCTTGTGTGTTAACCATTGCATTACTTAAACAAATTTTAATTCAATGAACACTGTAGATAAATCACTGCACCAAAAAACATATTTTGTTACTATTTGAGGGTGTGAAAAAAAAGTTAAAATTTTTTCTTTAACACTATACGAATCAGTGGAGATGTGAAATACGATGCAACTCTATATATTTTAAACACTTTTTATTAAGCTATTGTCATATATATATAAATATGTTAAATTTTTACTGTGATGTCGAGCAGTCTTCTTATGCTTCTAAATGTCATAATCACTGAAAAGCTAAAATCTAATATGGAGTCGTTTTCAACTGGAATATAACTTGTTCCCCAAATTATTGGTATTGATGACCTTTGACTTCGGCACGTATATCATAAAAAAGCTCAGGAACAGGATTTGGACTCTTGAAAACTGTTCTATACAATGGCCAGTTTATTGTGACAAGACTGGCTTAATTGAAAACCTAATCTAATTTAGTGATCACATCAAATAATTGTTCGAAATTTCTATTAAAGAAGAAAAAAACCTGACATCTGATAAAACATATACAAACAAGAATACCAATCAAACATTCAACCGAACCATAATTAAGTTTTCTATGACTTCCTCCCTTCAGTTGCGAAATAAAAGTATCATACAAGGCGTCGACTAGCATTTTTCTTGTTCTAAAACAAACGTTAACAGCAAAATATCCCTGATTAACTTTCACCTCAAATTGAATCCATATATGTACACCGAACTTTCAATCAGCAGCATAAGTTTTTTTGTTTTTGCATTCTCGTCATCGAGATTCTTGCTATTGGAACATCGATCCTTCAAAATGCATTCCAGAGCGTTTTCTTCATAAAGACAAGCATCCATCTAATTGATCGAGATGACGAAGCAAATCGTTCTAGTGGCATGATACAACGCATTGCTTACGACCCAAAAAATGTGGCCGCACGTGTTTGCCTTGATAAAGATGATGTTTTGAACTTCCTTCTTTTGTGAATCGATTTTTTTATAATGTGTTCTCACTAACGCCGATTATGGTCTGAATTTCTTTTCATTTTGGCACAAGATTTTAATCGAATGACAAACAAAATTCTCTAAAGTAATACGATTTGTACTATTGACTAATTGTATCTGTCACTCTGTATAGCTCTCTATAACCATTTATTGCTATACATTATCTTACGTATTTATCTCTAATCAACTGTTTCAATTCTTGGTTATAGAGAGCAACATTTTAGAAACACTTCTAAAGAACTATTTTCGTGTTTTAATTACAATTTATCCGTGCTGTTAACCATTAGATAGTGTATGCCTTCAGCAGGTGCTTTCTATTTAATTACAGTTCATGATGAATCTTTGACTAGTTTTTTGATTACTTACAAAAAGTTACCCTCACGACAGTCGATTATTTTCACTTTTTAGCCAAATATGATATATATCTAAATAAAAATTGTTGATAAACGAACTAGGATGTTTGTCTCTAAAGACAAATTCTGTAGTTTAATGATCATACTAGTGATTATATGATAAAACGGTGTACTTATCTTGTGATATGCATCATCTGATATAAAATATAGTGCAATTAATCAGTTAATGCTTCCATATATAAATGTTAAATACTGATAGTTATATTTTCGACCAGTGAGCCCTTTGTGTTTCTTTTCTTTTGTTTTGAGAATCGAATAACTTTTAGGCTAGCCCACTTGAAGTAAACAACTTCTATGAATTATATTTTCTATGATGTTTTCGAAAAAAATTGATTGTCATCTTTTCACAAAGCTTATAAGTATTCCTTTATAATGAAATTTCACTGCTATACCTTCTGATTATATTCATCGTAAAATTCGTATAATTATTAATGTTAAATATATGATTCTATCTTAAATTTTCTACTCAAAGTAACAGCTCACATATGTTATAAGTATCACATAGCTATACGTAATTTCTTTTTGTATCATCATACAGAGTTTATTTTATAACCGATTTTTAAAATCGACTAATATTAATTTATCACAATCTGTTCATTATATAGTTAAAAAAAGAATAATCTGCTCACGATGCGAATAAACATCCATATTATATGATTTTCATAGTTTATAGAAATTATTTGGTAATATGTGATCGTGAGAATTAGATGTGTGGAAGTTAATATTGAGATTTTCTTCGATAAACATTCGATATAAATCACCCAAAAATATATGATATTTAGCTTTTGTATAAGTTTTATTGCGATTTCAAACACTGGCATTGGATCTCTTCATTCTGGTGCCTATCTTGAGTATATGACTAAGATATACATCTTCCAGATGTAAGATATTTTGATTTTGAGAGCTTTTTGATTGAGTTACAAAACAAAATATGAGCTAATCCAATTACTGATATGTGTGCCGACATCTCTACCCTCCTCATCATATGAATCAAAGAAATATAAAAATACAGAGTGGCACAGCGTAAAAGCAAAAAATATAAGGTGTGCGTAATTGAAACTTTCCACAAGTTTCATTTTTCGTTTAAACACATATGGTTGGATTCGTTGCGTGATGCTGATCACGAATCTGACATTGCTTCTTTTTTAAATTTTTTCGTGAAGAAAAATGCAAAATTGTGAGATCTAAGAAATGTGAAAAATTTATCTTTTTGAAATGTAGGAAAAAAGTCTTTTTCTTTTCTTTTCTTCTGACTTTTCAGGTCATATTCAGATTCTTCGTATGAAGCTGAGTCTAGAAATCTTAACTAGTTAAGATTTTTAGACTCAGCTTCATACGAAGAATCTGAATACCACCTGAAAAGTCAGAAGAAAAGAAAAGAAAAAGACTTTTTTCCTACATTTCAAAAAGATAAATTTTTCACATTTCTTAAATCTCACAATTTTGCATTTTTCTTCACGAAAAAATTAAAAAAAAGAAGCAATGTCAGATTCGTGATCAGCAACACGCAACAAATCTAACCGTATGTGTTTAAACGAAAAATAAAACTTGTGGAAAGTTTCAATTACGCGCACCTTGGGTTTCTACCTGTTTTTGATCAGTTAAAAAAAAGAACGATATTAATCTTTAATTTGAATAAGGATAAGACAGAAACGCTATGGGATCTATTTACAAGGAGACAAGAGGATTTGGGTTTTTTAGGATTTTCAAAATCCCAAAATTCTAAAATCCAAACTGTGAATAATGGAATTTCCATCTGAATTTTTTCCAATATATAAGTATTGTGATCTTTAGAATATTCTAAAATTTTCAGCGCAAACGGATGTTTCCTTCTCAAGATAATGAATGCGTAAGAAATGTTCATTTCACGACACGGTCAGAAAATTCAACATTTTAAGAAGCAAACATTTGTTCGAGTAGAAACTTTGAGGATCTTCTATGGACCATGAAACCAATTTATGGGAAGAATTTCAGGTCGAAACTACGTCATTAGCAGGGGCGAAATACTGTTCAATTTTGGGATTTTTCAAATTCAAAAATCCCAAAAAATCTGCGGTTCCCTCTTGTCTAATTATCATTTTTCCTTCATTTCTTTGAAGAAATTATTTAACAAAAGAAGGCAATATCTTGGAACTTGCTCTTCAAAATCTACATCAAGATTCACGCTACTAAAAAATTGATCCGTCACAATTTATTCCCAAACGTTTTCTTCAGGAAGATAAAAACTCAGCTTATTGTGTTTTGATGACATTTCAAAGTGCTTATCACGCGTGTGGTGACCAAGATTTAGCTTTCTGTGAGTTGAAAACGATTTTCATACAATTAATACAGTTTGCGATGTTCATTGATCCAGTTAATTATGTGATCAACTCTGGTGAAATGGTGCGCAACACATGATGTGCTGCCAGAAACATTTGGCTCTGGGTGCATGCGGTGATGAAACCTTTAATGTTACTCTTCTTCCGAGTCGTTTCTATTTAATAATCTATATGACATTATCGAAATAAGAACGATAATATCATAATTAAAAAATGTCTGAGGGTGTATACGAAAGTGTAATGTTTTTGCAGATCAAAGCAGCAGTTATCAACGAAAATTATTGTTTCTTGCAGAATCCCAGTGTCGTGTTTCTATTAAAGCATAATCGAAAGATCTTTTTGATGGAAAAATCAATGATTGTGATTAGATAATTTCCACAGTAGTTGTCATTTGTGTGATTGAGTTTTATTTAGTTCACTGGTCGCTCTTGTAGTATGCTTCGTTGAATGTGAACACCTCATAATGCATAGAATACAACAAACATATTTGCGCGAAGCTTTGACTCTATTTTTACGTAAGCGCTATTTTCTCATGTTTTCTTCACAAGAAGTTGTACCATGCATTCATAGTGATTGACGCTCATCCAAGCACATTTCTCGATGTATGCCATCATTATGAAATTGGACAGCGTGTTCATTGCGAAGACTTAGCTAAACCTCAACCACTGAAAATTTCTTATCGACTTACCGATGAACCTTGATTTTCTGACTAATTTCGATCTCACTGAAATTATCAAGTCAAAGTAAGGGCTATTTTTTTTTATCTCACTCTTAATCATAGACGATGAACTTTGTAATGTATTACAATCAATAAGAACTATAGTGTCATGCTAACATATAATAGCTAGTTTCAGCGATCTTGACACGATATGAAATGTATGCATTTTTGAATAAAAAAAAACAGATATTAGATTTTAAAGAAATGAAATAATAAACGAGATATATTCGCATCGATAGGAAGACATTAGCGGCTCACTGTAACGCTCACACTTAAGCGTGACTATTATTTAGTCCCGACCATGTATTTTCTCTTTTCTCTATGTTTTGTATTTATTTTGATGTTCTTAGCGTTTGTCCTTAACTGTCATCAAATTTCGTTCTCTTGAATGGTTTAGTATTTAAATGTGTGCTTTTTGTGTAATCGGTACGACTCATGATATGAAGGAATGAAATAAAGCATAGTTCCATCAATGCAAGCACTTCTTCTGTCAGAATTCGTCACACTCACGGCGAAAATATTGAGCGTCAGTGCATTCAATCTATTTTTACTGGTTTCTTCAGCATATTGTAGCTTCTTATTAGAGCTACATATATTCTAAGTTTCAGAAATCTATTCGATATACACAAGTTTCAAAATAAAAAAAATTTATTTTTGAGATTCTTCAACCGAATACAGACATATAAAAACCTGAATATCTTTAATAATAAAATAAAAATTTATGGGAAAATCTTCACGGTACAAGTTCAATGTTGATTTTTGTGAATAGCCTGTAAAATACATTAAGTTTTCAACTTAACAAGTTAGTTAATGTTATGTGATTATAGCTATTGAAAAAGAGCACGTTCAGCTTCTGAATCTGCGAATAAATCTTCTCCTTGATAGTACTCATCGATATTTTCCAGAAATGTTAAATTCACAAAAAGCACAGCAGTGACTATAACATTTCTATTTGATCCCACACGCAGTATAAAATCGTTGTCAGATTTCACGGCCACTCTGAACTCCAAATCTGCTGGTTCACCTGGTAATAATTCTCTTTCATGTAAAAGTGTCTGTTTGTGCTTTGAAAATGAACCTGGTTTTACTCGTGTTTCGATTAAAACACACCATCGTTGGTTATCTGAGAATATTCTTTCTGAATATACTACATCTGCTGCATAAAATATACTTGGTGAAACGAATATTGCATTTGCCCAATTCTCGCATGATCCTACTTTTACATGTAAAGGAATATGACCTGCTTGTGTAAAAATCCGATTTCCTGGTGATAAAACAGAGCCAGCAGGATGTAATCCATACTTCACAATCGAATCTAAATGTTTGTACTTGGTACCATGCCAAGCCACTGTCCACAACTTAGTTGTGTCCGACAGTGAATATTGTGGTTCGCATCCTGAATTTCTCAAAATCTTTTTACCTATGATTCTGCCAGAATGTTTAATAATAACCAAGTGTTCAGCTAATCCTTGATGTTTCAAAGAATTGAACAATGAATGAATTTGATCGTTAGTTTTTGACATAATGCAAAGTTTGATGTTTTGACTGCAACCTTCTTCTGTAGGTTTATTTCCAAATTTATTTTTCATTTCTGGATTCGCTCCATATTCGAGTAATAGTTCAACTATTGACTGATGTCCATAAAATGCTGCTGCATGAAGGGCAGTGCTTCCGCCATTTTGAACTTCGTTAATTTTACAGCCAGATTTTAGCAGAAAATTGCATATATTGTGAAAACCATTTCTTGATGCTATGTAAAGTAGTGTTCTCCCACATTCATCTCTTTCGTTAAGTAAATAATGTTGTCGCTTGATCTTTGCCATAAATGATTCATAGTTTCCTGTGTTTACATAGTAGAAATGATCTTCTGTCTTAACTGAAAATTGGTTGCCATATATTGAATATTTTGCTGAGTCTCTTGAACAAAGCATATCATATGCTAGAGCG
The DNA here is from genome assembly GCA_905331475.1 of Rotaria socialis. Taxonomy (NCBI): domain Eukaryota; kingdom Metazoa; phylum Rotifera; class Eurotatoria; order Philodinida; family Philodinidae; genus Rotaria; species Rotaria socialis. The sequence continues at coordinate 121,465 of CAJNYU010001767.1, read as the reverse complement.
CATGCTGCTCTTTGATATCGCACTGGGGACTGTATTTTCTGTTTAAAGGCTCCTTTTACATCGGCATGAGAAGAATGTTGATTTACTCCCAATATCGCAAAAGGGTTAATCGTCTTAGGTACCTCCAGTTTTTTTCTTCGAGATTATTCAGCTAATATTGATTGGTGTGTTCAATTCAGATTAAAACCGAAATTTATCATAAAATGTAAGTGAAGACGACTTCTAATACGCAATCTAAAATCATAAACTATACGAGTTCAATGTTACAACGCATTATACCACAATTGGTCAATGACGTCTGGATTAAAAAACAAAACTGTACAAGGTTTCTAAAGAAAAATCCTAATTTATAAACCCGGCGTGATATTTTGCGTTTCATTGTAGTTCAACAATATAACAGCGCAATAGAAAACGTGAATTTTACATGTAATTTAAGTTGATTAGTAGCTGATTAGACTATAAATCTATAGTGCAAAAGAAACCATTGAGTAGGAATTCAGGAATCATAGATACACGGCACAACACCGACCACAATGTAGTACCATAGTTCAAATAAACTTCTAGGTCACTGAATATGAAATGATGTAGGGATCAGTCAATAAAACTCTGAATTTACTTCCATTAAATTACCCATCTCAGTTGTAAAATTAACGTAAAATATGATTTACCATGAACCATTCAACTTTTCACGTCCTCAAAGATAGAAAAAACTATAAAATTAACAGCAGCAAGATAACTATTAAGAGATAGTGTATTTATTATAATTGCTACTCTTAATGCTGTAAAAATATGTAATCATAGAGAAGTAAAACACAATAGAACGAATTTCTCATTGCATATACGTGAAATAACATCTTGCTTTGTTTAAAAAAATGCCGGATGCAGCGACGACGGTCTAAAGAGAAATTGTATTCATCAATTCTGATTATCACTTTAATGCTAATGAAAATCATTTTAGAATAAAAGATTTGCTTCCTGAATTGGTTTCACCAAGTTTGGCACTTACTTGATCCTGATAAATAAGCTATCAACTGCCGAGAATAATTTTCAAAGGATCAAACCAATAAAATTCTTACTTAAAGTTTGCTTAGTTTTTGATCAAATTATACTTGCTTAAATTTTCTAAAATTCGCAAAAACAGCTACTCCAACACAATTCAACATCATATCCATGTGTTCACTGAAAACCAACGAAGTTTCGTGAAGCTTTAATATAAGATAGAAATATTTCACTAACAAAACAAGTTACTGTTGGTGTTTCACGATAAATCTTAGTAGTATAGCCATACGAATAGGATATGAACTGAAGTTAACTCGACAGAAACAGTCCTGCACACCAATTATATACCGTGGCGACGTCTACTTTTCCAAGTTGCTCAGCTAATATTGTATCGTTAGGTAGAAAAAAAATGGTTCATCACGGTTATTAATGACTCGGTGAATACATTTGATACAGAATAAAAGAAGAATAAACACCGATACAAGCATTTTTATTGAGACGCTCCGTGGATACATTTTCATAAAACGTCTCTATAAGAATGTTTTTATCCGTGCCTATCCTGCTTATTGTCTGTGAGAAAAGAAATACTTCTCTGAGTATAGATATCAGCTTTAAAATAAACTCCACTCAGTATTTCAATGGTGAAATGGTCAGTACTTTCACTTTTGTAGTTTCTATGAAAAAGTAGTTGGTAAAAACCGAACTCAAACCAACGCACAAGCATGTACGGATTACGTAAACAACTTTGAAGAATAATTATATATTGGTAATGTGTTGCACCGCAACAATCAATGTAGACATTATTTGCAAACCAATTGTGACTCATTCTGCAGTATTATGGCGTAAGACACTTACTTGCCTCCTACACTCTATACGAGAAAAAGCAAACAACAGGTAAAAATTGATCACAAAAGTGAAAATGGAAATTTCCAACAAAAAAGCGACCGTACGAAATATTGTTCTAGCCTATATTAAGTATGCGTATAGATATACTCGACATTGACAGGGCATTTATCGCTGATCATACATATAGATTATATGAAATTCACAAGCTATGGAAGTACTGAACAAATAATTAGGTGCACAATACGTGATTTTCACTCGATGCAGTCTCAAATTTATTTCATACAGTATTGTATCCCCATTATAAGCATATAGATATTTATCGGATTAGAATATTGCAATGATTTTGTAATAAAATAGATACTGCATCCAAACAATCGTATCTGCCACTCTGTTAATCATAGGCACTAACAATATTTTTCTTATAAAAATTTATAACAGTGACGAGTTTTAGAGTCCTGCAGGGAGAGTATGTTTTGCTTCCGTTTCCATTTTTATAAAAAAAAACGTTTTCCATTCTCTCATTGCTGATAGCACAAAATATGCTTCTTCCTATGTCTGTACTCCCTGCTACATGAAAAAACATTTTCCCGTGCCTCTGTTTTCACTTCTCCAAAGCTATCAGAATTTTCAATGCGATTTCAACTTTCATGTTTAACCACTATCGCTTCATGAAACTAATGTCTCGCTACAATAAGCGTTGTACAATGCAGCATGACATAAGTAAAAATAAATTTGAAATCGGGCATTTCTCCGCCTAACAAATCATACTGAGATTTACTATCTAAAATAATTTCATATTGTGGAATTTCGTCCATACTTATTATTGTTTAATTTCATATTACAAAATAATCTTTATGATAGTACTCTTCATGATGATGATGATGATGATGATAGAGATGTCTATGCTACCACATCAACGACAGATTTTATTTTTAAAAACATCGCGACGTGTCAGTAGTTAAAATTTCGAATGATTTTTCTTTTTTCTTCCGAAGACATCTATATTGCTTGAGGTTTTAATTCTATCGTAATTCATCAGAGAGAATTTCTTTCTCAACCAGCACGTTTTTATGGCTATTTTATCGTCTAACAGAAACAAAACGTCGACAGCATGCAATTGTGTGATGATGTTGTTTTGAAGGAAATTCTGGAATTCATATTCTATCTCATTATAATTGATATTTACTATATCAAGAGTTAATATCTTTGAATAAGATAACAACTATCGTGTTGTTAGTGTTTTTTTCACTGATGAGTACTGAATGTTATGTCTTATACTAAAAGCTACTTTGCCATGAATATATTACAAATGAAAATGAAAAACAAACTTTTAAAATTGACCAGCTACGAATATGATGATATGTTCATGCTAGATCAACACACGCTTCATCCGATTACATGAGCGTTAGAGAGTCCTAATTGTCAGAGTATAATCATTAAAACTGTGTAGTGGATTATATTTGGCGCACATTTTGACTTTTGGACCTCCTTAGACCCTGAATGTTGATGAGTTCTGCTATTATAAAAATGCGTCCGTCTACATTACAAATTTTAGTATAGTATCTTATTTAAGATATGATTCCAGAAAACTCATAGGCATGCATACATTACAATTAGTGCTCATAAAAAGTATATAGTTGTTCTTTTTTCACATTCAATCACTAGGCGAGAAAATCGAGTTTACTAAATGCAATTAGCACCATTGGTTTATTATTTCAAATAAAAAATGACCAAAAAGTATCAGATGTGATTGAACTCTGCATTAAGTGAAATATTTAAGCATGAAGTTGCGTGTACATTCTCCCGAGTACTAATTATTTTATTTCATAAAGTTTTATAATAAAATAAAAATGACTAGAAGTTCTCGAATCAAGTAAAAGTCAGTAATTTCTTATTCGAAGATTTGTTTGACTATACATATGAAGATGTTAAAGTTAATTATTTAGTTAAAAAAAATTAGTATTTAATATACCAGCAAGTTAGTATGCTATTTATTACAGACAATAGTTCGAATTAGTATCAAATATATTTTTCTATTTTCTTATTTAAATTTGATATGTTTCATGGCATTTCTGTATCTAAAAATAACAGAGGAGTACACATAAAGGCAGTGACGAATTCAGACCAGAAGTGCCATAAGGCGACTCCACCTTTCCAAAAATTCGCACCGCTACAAAATCTATCACTGTGTCAAGGAGCCAACAATAAATACTGACTATGTATAAAGTGAAAACAACTCACGCATATATGTGTAATAAATCGTAGTATCGTAGATCTACATATTGTATTTTATATTTTTTCGATCCTTCGCAACGATGTAGTCTCTTACTCGCTCTAAACTCCTATGATTTCTATCTCAATCTAATTCGATCTATCATATGAGCGAATGAAAAGAGGCTATTTAATCTGTGCTAAATGCTTCTACCGAAATAATTTAAGATTAGATGTTCTCATATTTGTTTTGGTTACTCGTTATATATTTAAAATTCAGCTGAAGATGTGATAAATTCCTCATCCGCACTCATCTGTAACGACATCATGGAAAACACAGTTTATGCAATACAGTCATACAAGTAAAAGTAAACCATACAGATATATTGAAGAATCACAAATTAGATCTTGAAATGTGAAACGTTTACTCTTTAATATTGTGGTTTTCAACTGTACTTATTTAATTACCAAGAAACGATCACAGAACGGATTTAATAAAAACTCCAGTATGGATGATATATTTAATGATCTCCCGTGATCATGTTTAGAGGTTTTTCGTTTTCATTGAGATTAAATAATAATTTGCAATTTGAGTAAGATATTAAATCATTGATCTCTAAAAGTTCTCATCGCATCATACGGATAAATATTTAAAAATAAATAATGTTTTGTTCACAACATTCTTTTGAAATGAGACATAGTAAACGTATGATGCGAAAAGCAAAGAAAAATATGCTCTAATAATACTGTCGGTAGTATCTGTTACGGCATTAGCTAAACTATGAGTTTATATCTTATATACAGTATGTAAAATAATTATTTGGACACCCTGCACTGAAAAAAAAATAAGTACTCTACGAAACTTAAAAAGGTTCCGAGATTTGCAACGAATTCGAAACCCTTTTGCGATGTCGTACGGAACCTTCAAAGTTCCGTATAGTCTCACGAAACCTGTGTCGGAGTCTCCGATATCTTTAAGGGTTTTGTGAGACTTTACGAAACCCTTGAAGAACCTCGAAGGTTCCGTATGATAAAGAAAAATGGTTTCGAATTCGTTGCAAATCTCGGAACCCTTTTAAGTTTCGTAGAGTGCTTATTTTTTTTTCAGTGTGACACGTACATCGTGTAAAGAAATGTTTATTTAATGTAAATATGGCAATACATAAAAAGGACCATTGACATTGACGATGCTTTACATATAGTACCTAGAAAGAAGTGAATGGATCGAATGAAGTTTTATGAGAGAAAAATTTTAATAGATTTATTGCAAGAGTAAAAGCTGCTTTGTTTTCAACTCCAAAATGTGACACATTTCTGTCAAACTATTCTAACGGCTTAATAATTAATCCATTTATAAATAGGTCAAACTGAAGAATGAATAGAATGATTTTATTAGAAAAAAATCTATTAATTTTAGTAATAATTGAATACAAAATACGTAAAAATATCCTTACAGATTACGAAGACAAAACCATTCGTTCGACCAACATATTCATGGCGCATAAAAATTATCCCTTTGTACAGAATGGGATACATCGAAAGTTGATCCACTGTATTATGAATAAAATTTTATTGTTAAAATAAAATTAGATGCGAAAGAAACCTTTTGCTCTCTTCAAATACTCTGGTCATACAAGCACACGAGTAGCGTGTGCATTGGGAAGAAACAAGCGGTAACAATCATAGCGTAAAACGAACGCGCTTGCTTGAATAGATAGAAATCAGTAATGTTTGAATCCATAGAAAGTTTCGATTCTGTTCGATAAGTTCTTCTCGAACAATTGACACACAAGCATGAATTACAACTCGAATAGACAATATTTATGATAATCGTTTTTGTCAAACTTTTATAAAACCTTTGACTACACGATACACCTTCGATTGAACGAGAACATTTACTAAGATTACTGCTCATGACATTTATAAAATTCTTCCTTGATCGCCTTTCATTCCTTTACATAACTATGTACGTATATGCAGTAAAAATTTTTGACTGACTTTTGCTTTCATTCCAGCTATCAGTGATACTCTATTTTATAGTTTATTTCTCTGCATAATTGAAAACAAAATACAATAAACGCTACCTGAAGCAAATATTTAATCATTCTATTGAAAGCTTTTACTTTTTATTTGGTTCAGTTTATTTATTTATTTTTATTTTAAAAGGTCTTACAAAAACTAACTGATGAAGAAAAACAATAATAGGCGGAGAGACAAAAAGTCTTTTATTTACTTTACAAGAGAAGGCAGAATGCAATGAGAAATAACAAAATTGAAATTGAAACTTCAAACTTAAAATGCATTAATATCACGAGATTTGAAACAATAGCTTACAGAGGATACGTATGATATAACTCTTTTTAGATTTTTAGATCATTTTATCTGATCGAAAATACTCATTTTACACATTTCTTTCATTGTTTTGTTGTGCTTTATCGTTAGATTCTTAGGTGTCCACTGTTCACTAAACATATTTTCAGAACGAATGGTAGAGCCTATTGACTTCATATTTTTGAATTCAAACCACGCTACTCAATCTTCCTAGTGAAAATCTCTAATTTAAAAACCCTAATCACATAAAAACATAGAGAATATTTTTCTTGCAATCTACTCCCATTGAACCAATCACAGTTTTTGAATTTTAAAGGACTCAATCTAATATATTCTACTGGTGGGTTTAAAAATCATATTATAATTCTATGTCAGAGAAGCAGATTAGAATAGCCTATCAGAGTTTCCATTTCTAAGGGATGCCATGTAACTTGAAAGACTATTTTTATCATTTTCTCGAATACTTTAGATTCAACTGGACAGTAAAAAATTTCCATAGAATCATTCATGTCAAACTATTTTCTTCATAATCTTAATGAAAATGTATTGCGATATAGATAGTAGGGAGCAATTATTTTCCTTCATCATTAAAATATAAATTATTTGTTAGCTGGGTTCTTTTAGAGTTTACTATTGAGGAAAAACTAGAATTTAACACATGGGTAGAGAAAAAATACGAAAACTGAACGATGTGCATGACATACCAACTATCACAAAGTAAACTATTTACTAAAATTATTTTATTAATGTAATTATTACTATGCTACATTTCTTAGATGGTCAACGCGAACGAAAGCCATTGTTGGTGGTTCCATTGCTACAGCTGTAGTTGCAGTAATTATTGTTGCAGTAGTACCTCCTGTTGTGTTACTTTCACAAAAACAAGGTAAAACGATACACGCATTCGTTTTTAATAATTAAAACGCTTAGATGATATGTGAGCGAATAACAGAAATAAATTTCAAAAATGTACTACTATTGTACATAGTTTACTCGGAGTTCTAGCTTATTTCGCATGAAAATATAACCAACACTAAAGCAAGATATTCTCTCGAAGCAATCGTTTTTTTGTAGAATACAATAACATAGCATATCGATTTTTTTATGAAAATTTCTCTATAAAATCATTGATGGAAAAACTAACATGATGAATAACTGGTTACACTCAATCTTTGATCTACGTGTAGCCTCAACAGTAACATCAACCCAGGCATCAACTGTGATTTCTATATATTGGTGTCTTGATACTTTGACATCGGATTCATCAAATGTCTACATTGGTACACTAATGAATGGTGCAACTTATTTTTCAACAACAAGTTCACAACCATTTGTTGCTTATGGCCAAGGACTTAGTCTAACTTCATCGTCAAGTCAATACATGACTATTGCAACTCCGTTTGTTGATCTTACTTATAAAAGTTTTACAATTGAAACATGGATATTTTCATCGGCAGCTTATTCTGGCGATTCTGGCATATTTGGACAATGTGAATGTTCGTCATGTTCTAATCAATGTTTATATCTTCTTGTTCGAGGAACTAGTTTATACGCTGGTTTTACATTAAATGATATAAGTGGTTCATCAACTCTAGCCGCTAATCTTTGGTATCATGTTGCTTTTGTTTATAATTATGACACAAAACAGCAAATTCTTTATCTCAACGGAGTGCAAGATGCGATTAAATCGAGTGCTAGTCCTTATCAAGGAGTCAATGGATCAATAAATATTGGTTCGACACTTGTATTTACAATAAGAAATTATTTTAATGGTTATATTGATAATGTAAAACTAACAACACGTGCTAAAACTGCTAATGAAATTCTTACTGCTGCCACTTTAGCTGGTTATTATTCATTTGATTCTCCTTCTCCATATAATGATAATGGTCCAAATGGTGCTAATGGGACACAAAACGGTGCAGTAATTGTTTCTGGTTATGTCAATCAAGCCATACGGTTCACTGGTTCATCCTCGTATTTTTATGCGTATGGGTTTTTTCAAGTTGGCTACGCAGTTTATGCGAGCAAACCATTTTCAGTTGCCCTATGGATCAATCCAGCATCAATGACATCTTCCACTATAGTTCAATTTTCTTGGTCTTTGACATCTTCTCGATGTCACAATTTAATGGGACTTTGGTCTAATACTGGTATAAACGGACAAATAGTAGTTCAAGGATGGGCATGGCCAATTATAATCGGTCCATTTATAAGCACAGGTACTTGGACGCATGTATCAGTGACATATAGCTTCACCAATGGACTTACTCTATATGTAAATGGAACACTTTTTGGTAGTACTGGTAGTGTTGCATTTTCTAATTCTGGCTATATAACTTATTTACAATTGGGATATATGTATTCTTGTACGTCGAATAGTATTACAAATAATGGTTATCAAGGTTCGGTAGATGAAGTCTACATTTACAGTCGTGAAATTACGCAAGCTGAAGTTTCGGCACTTGCTAGTGTATAAATATGAAGAAAAATAATTCATCACATAGACGATCGGCTTTTTTAGCTGAATTGACTCATTGATTTTATTTATAGTTAACGAATATACTTTTGTACTTCATTCATTTATATTTCTTTTATATACAATGGAATAATAAAAATCTTACTTTTGATTATTTGGTTATAATTTTAAAAAAAAGAAAGATGACTAATTATGCGCTGATGTTTGTTTTTGTTGTTTCATTTTAGATTATTCACATAAGAATATTGAATACATATATATTTTCTTAAATGTAAATTGCTTCTCGTAGAAATAAATATATTGAAACGCATCGTATTTGTAAGTGTAAATACATCGGTAAATGTAATGATATCGGTTGCCATTGCACGTATTTAAAAAAAAAGATAATATAGAGAAAAAAAATTATTTTATTAGTTAAAATCAAAATATATGCATGTGTGCTGAAAAAGAATGCTGCAAAAGAACAAAGAAAAGAACGAAAATAAAATGTCAACATTATAGTTCAAATTATCACAAAAAATAATTATGGATTTGCTAGAGCAGTAATTTCACTTTGAGTTATTTCACGATTGTGAACATATACTTCATCCATTGAACCTTGAAAAGCACTATTCGTAATAGAACTTGATGAGCAAACATAATTATATCCTAGCTGTAAATACATTATACGACCACTACTAGAAGATGTGAAAGTACCAGTGTTACCAAAAAGTGCTCCATTCACATACAATCGAAGTCCATTTGTTTGGCTGTATGTAGTTGAAATATGTGTCCATGTATTTGTTGTAATAAAAGGACCATACATACTATACCAAGCATAGCCTTGTACGATAATTTGCATTGCTGAACCTGTAGCTGAATAAAAACCAATAACGTTATAACATCCAGAACTAGTTGCAGATTGAGTTGTCTGAATTACAGCACAGCTAGCAATCGCCGTTGGGTTAATCCAAAAAGATATTGAAAATGGTTTGTTTGCCAAAACACCATAGCCAATCTGATAAAATCCATATGCATAAAAATATGATGATGAACCAGAAAAACGCATCGCTTCATTAACACGGCCAGATATAATAGCTGTATTGACAGCTGTGCCATTCAAGCCAAGTGGACCATTATCATTACTCGGATTTAACAGATCAAATGAAAAATAAGCTGTCACAGAAGCTAGACTTAAGATGTCTGTTGCAGACTTTGCTGTTGTTGATATTTTAAAATTATCAATATAGCCATTAAAATAACTTGTTGTTAGATAAACTTGAGCTGCGCCAATCAAAAGTGACCCGTTTGCACCTTGATAGGCATTTGCATTGGATTTTATTGTATCTTGCACTCCATTAACATATAAGATTTGTTGTTTTTTATCGTAATTGTAAACAAAAGCTACATGATACCAAACACTATTAGACAATGTTATACTACCACTTAAATCATTATTCATGAAACTAACATACAAATTATATGATCGAATAATAAAATATAGACATTGATTAGAACATGATCCACATTGGCATTGGCCAAATATACCGAAATCTACTGTACTACCAATTATTGGATAAATCCAAGCTTCAATAGTAAAACTTTTATTAGAAAGATCAAGAAATGGACTTGAAACAGTAAAATATTGATTTGATGACGATGTCAACGAAAGACCTCTACCATTGCCAACATACGGACTATTAATTGTATTTGAAAAGTATGATGCACTATTCACCAATATTCCATTATACACATTATAGAGATCTGTTGTTATAGCATCGAAAGACCAATATGCAATGGTTACAGATGTTGCTTGTGTAGTTGTTGCCGTTGCCGTTGAAGCTAAATTATAATTAAAATAGGTTAGGAAGAAAGTTAAGGATTTTGATGATGCATTCTTATGAAATAAAAGTCTCACTCTCATCCCTAGTCTAATTAGAATTTATTTTCCTAGCAATGCGTAAATTTGATTAACATATCAATGAGTTTACCTGATTTTCGCGAGACTAAAACGCCCACAACAATTGCTATGATGATAGCAACAACCGCAACACTACCTATGATAACGCCAACAATGATTTTCTTTGTTGTTGTCCATCTAAGATTGAATGGAAATAAAATGACAGAATAAAAACAGATCATTTACCCTGCCTTGGCAGCAGTACTCTTTAAACTTGATGTTGCCTTTGAATTTGTATTGGCATTCGATGTAGTAATTGGTCTCTGTCCGAGTTGAGATGGTGGAGTTTCGGATACTGTTTGAGATGTCTATGCAATTAAATAGAATGATAAAAAGAAATATCTTTATGTATTTGTTGAACTTACTGTTCTTTGTCCTAACATCTCTCTTCTTACTTCTGCAAATGTACTCTCATGATTACCATGAATATGTACTGGAGTTGGTATATACTGTGGACCATGAACCGAACCGCCCACTGGCATAATTGGAATATTTCCGGTTTTAAACTATAGCTAGGACAATTAAATAAGCAATTCTTTTAGTTAACACTAATAATAAACTTAATTAGGACACGCATCGCAGAATATATTTTCAGAGCGAGAATGCAGATTGGTATCGGTCAAGTATGATTACAAACAATCTGTATTCAGGCTCGGATTATCGGAAATTTTCCAAACACTATCTAGACTTATATCTGACTTTTATAGTATTATTCGGATACATGCTACTTATCCGATTTGTACTCAACATATTTTTCATACAACTTTAAAATGTGTATATTTTTATAGTCACTTCAAAAATTACATAAAGATATAGACATATGTGTGTAATCCGTTAAGAGCAACAGCAATCGATCAGATCGAGAAACGGAACTGTGTTAAAATCTAGTTCCAAGAGAATGTTCAAATTTCAACATTATTTGGACTTACACATATCACTTTCAAAGTGAAATGCGAAAGTTGCTCCATACTTACACGCAAGTCGAACAGTTCGAAGGGCTGTTAGAAAGTGTACGACTCATTCAATTAAGTTGTCGTGGATGAAAACTGCAAAATGGTTTCATTTCACGAAATATTCAATACAGACTTATACAATAAATTGCAAGCATTTTAACCTAGAATCCTACTGATTGCTTTTGTAGTGCTACCAATGTTATACGAATGCACGTGCGCGTTCACCCAAACGAAACTCTGAATAGTAGGCTTCACAGCATTTCTATATTTTCTTAGAACAACTATGAGTTACACCCACTCAAGAATTTCTTATATATTCATTAGAGTGAACAATCTACTTCTATCTAGGTCAAATGATGTGTGTGTTAAACTAATCATATTCGTAAGTCTTATTTCATCCAGAAGCCAAAACAACATATATGTGTACATTATTTTCAATGCTAGTCTAAGTTATTTACTAATTTATGTAAGCCTGTTAAAATATGTTATATTTACGGAATTTGGTTGAATAAGTTGAATTAAGAATATCACTGTAGCATTTATTTTCTCTTACCGTACTATGCTGCCTAGCAAAGGTAAAATTGGGCGGATTATATGTTTCGGGTTGTGATGTATTTCATTTTTCTGTCTTTGTTTGTATTTTATATTTTTCAAGTACATAAAAGAAAATAAGCACAAAATCAATAGAAAAATTTGCTAATGAAACATCATTAGATTAATGCTGCTAATGTATTTTTTGCCTGAAACAATATATAGAAAACAGATTACTCAAACTATTTCAAGGGCTTGGCAATGCTTTCAGGCGAACAAAAGAAAAAGAAATGCTTATTGAGGCAGTCAAAAGTTTGACTTCTTTTCTAGAATAATAAATACAAAAATCTATCCTATTATAAATATTGATCCAAGAAAATATCTATATTTTGAACGTTGATTATTAAATCAAAGCAGTAACATTTGTTATTTGCAAGTTATATGCCCAATTTTATTTTTGATTATAATCTTTAGAAAGAGAAAATTACAGAAGTAATTATCATTGACTTGCACAATACGTTTCAGTCTCTGTGACTGTGAAAGCCTTATAACGATATAAACCGAAATGGTCGTTGATGTGCTTTGACATTCTTATTGTTCACTGCTACTATAAGTCTACACATGCGTATGCTTTCTTTTCTATTACTAAAAGAGAAGAGTTTATATGACAATTGTCTTTTTAATATTAAAAGAAAATGGATATTTAGTTTTACAACAGCTCCACGGATGTTGTGAAGAAAAAAATAAGGTGGGTGTAATAGTAGTTTATTTTTTAGGATTGAGATCACAGCAACATTTGAATTGTTCTCTAGTAGCTATTTTTCAAAACGAACTTTCCTGAAAAGTATCATTGCTTTTCTAAACTAGGGGGTACAAGTCCCCACTCCTGCGATTGTCACATCACTGGATGGCTCTAAATCGCTATTTACAACTATGGCAGTCATATATCTTTTACAAGGGGGAAAAGGCGGACTTCGTACTCCCAGGATTTTTGGGATTTTCGGGTTCCCATCTTACTCAAAATCCCAATTTTTTTTCTAGATTACCTATATTTTTGAAGATGTGTATCGTATCTCCAAGTTCTCTTCCTCTTATTTCATGAAGCTATGATGATATTCATTCTTTTACTAGTAGAAAACCTTTTAGCGATTATAATATAAGTCTTAAAAAATCGCTTACAGAGATAACTACTGAAATAACAAACATAGAATATGCTCTATATTTCTTTTTGCAGTATCGATGAAAGAGAAATGAAAAGTAAGAACACTGATATCAACTGGCATAATCTGTAGCATCGCCTCAGAGATAAGATTCGTTTTATTAAACAAACTGATTAGTGAATTTGTCTCAGTTAATCAGATTATGAATGAACTATTTCATGTGCCAAGTGCAAGCAAACTATTTATTCACCTATTATCTCTTTAGATCTATTGAAGTTGGAAGAAAATTGCTGATAAATAGCAAGACAATACAGTTGCACACGAAATTGATTTTTCAAACTCTTGAGAAAAACGACACCCCCGCACTTTCATATGTAGATGAAGTGCTTTGTTTTGCCTATGTCAACATATTTTAAAGTGCCTTTAACGTTGCAGTGTTCTTTGCCACCAATATGAATAATCTTGAGTTCTATTTCATGAATCCTTCATAGATTTCTTTCTATTCATAATTATACTTTAAGTCATACTTCCTAGAAATATTTTCCATCGTCTTAGAAGAGAATAGCGAAGTATATAACTAGGAACGAGCAGTTATCATTATCGCAAAACCTCATCATTAAATAAGAATCACCGAGAATACTTATACACAAAAAGTGTTAATGAAATCGTTGATAACACCGATGGATCAATCGTGATGTACAGATACCGTCATATTCTTTCATGGAAAACAGTAGCTTTTTCCACCACCAGCCAGTGTTAAACGTTTCGACATCTGGGTTACTGTGTGATGCGATAATCAGCAACTCCATCTATCTGTGAGTTTTCAGTTCTTGTGAAAAACTTGGAGGGCTATATGAATGCGCAAAATGTGCGAAACATTCATCTTGTTTTCAAATCTTCCTATTCACTGAATAAATTATTATTTTATGCGAAGCTCTTGTGTTTCTGATATCCATTCCATTATCTGAATTCGATAAAATTATTAGTTAGTGTTTTTTTTTATCAACAAACGAGCATAAAGAATATTTTAGTAGGCACACCCGATCTTTTCACTTCGATAAGTATCTGTATGTAGCTTTGAAGCAATTGATATTCTCAACGGAAGAGCCTGCATTGATATTTTAAGACTTTATTAGAGAAAAGAATGCTCAACAAGTCTAGTGTAGTTTTTCTTTACAGCATCTATTTTAAAGAAATAGAATAAAATCAGTAGCAATTTGATTAAAGGAATAAAAATAGACGAAAAATTGATATTTAATCAATTATTATCGAAATTAATCTTAATGATCGATGAAACTTTGATTTTTGTCGGTTTTCTTTTATTAAAATGGATTAGCAATCGAGTTTTATCTTTTTTTTTATCTCGCAGTATCTGATTTTTACCCTAATTAGAAATATTTCTTTAGTATTATAATTGATTCACCGTTGAACTGACACGAAGCGATGAATATAGAGGATAAACCTGATTGTTTTGGTTTTATGAACTTCATATAAGGAAGGAAAACATATGAATCCTGCCGTTTTACATTCGTTGAACATACATATACTACCCATTTAACTGTCTTATCATTTTGTTTGCGATTTGAAATCTTTATCGTTGTTGATAGAATCGAAAAATCTGAGTAATTTATAACGCTTATAAAAAAAAGTTGCTCTTCTTTTTATCTCCACAATACATTTAGTGACACTGCCTCTGTGTTAGATTTTCAAAGCTTCGAACACATTAAATAATACTTTCTATACATGAGAACGACTCTTAATTTCATTGTGCTTCATAAAACCACATAACGCACTTCCAAAATAGCTGTAATATTTGAGGATCCCCGGGATTTTTATTGGATCCCTCGGATCCCCATGGGATTTCTTACGATTGGGGGCCTTGCGGATCCGCTTTTTCCCCCTTAATCTTTTATTTAATGAAAAATTTCATCCAATCAAACTTCATTATATGGTACACATTTTATATGCTTATATTTGAGATATAGCGAAGTAGGCAAAATCATCCATTTTTTGTTTTCAAACAAACACATTTCTCACTTGAATTCGCTTCAGACAGCCTTCAGACACATAAAATGCAAAGCAAGTTTATATTCTGCAATCATTTGTTTCAAAGAACGCAAAAAAAACATGCTCTTTTGGCAAATACTAAGAATTGCGCAAGAATGTCATACAAGTTATTTCACAACTTTGTAAAGAAAAACTATTACGAAAATCGATGTTGCATAAATTTTACATATACCAATAGATGGATACTATTTATATCTTATTTGAACTGTCTGATATTTTCTATTTATCATCATTTCTTAACCTATTAATTATATTCTGGCAAGTTTAGAAAAAAAGCACAGTAAGCGATGAACTTAGAATCTTTTTCTAATGAATTACTTCTGGATCTATTTGAATATGTTCCACCTGTTTCACTTCTTCGAGCATTTTATAATCTTAATGTTCGCTTCAATAATCTTATATTGATTCATTTTCAATCATTTAATCTTAATTGTCGATCGGTATCTCAACGCGATTTCAATCTTATTTGTCAAGAATATCTTCCAAGTATAGCCGATTACATTGTTTCCTTAAGCCTTTCCAATGGCGACGATACTCCAGAACAAATCGAACTTTTTCTTCAACATGGTTTAACTCTATATCAATTCATTCATTTAAAATCTCTTTCAATATGTGATCTTTGTTCTCGTGAGATAATGAATACGTTAATGGTTCAATGGATTCGCCTAGAAAATTTAACACATTTAACTCTTGCTGGTTGTTATGTTAAATTCGATCAGATCAATGCTCAACGGTTAATCGATAGTATTTGGAGTTTATCGAAGTTGATTTATTGTTATTTAAATCTAAATTTTGGTGAAAATAATATTTTTATACCAACAGTTATGTCTTCATCGTTGAAATATCTATTTATTTGGGGCAGTGAACATTGTCAAAATGAAATCAGTGCTTTAATTAAACAAACACCTTGTCTACGACATTTTTCTGTTCTACTCAACATTGATTCGAATAATGATAATGATGTACAAGAACCATTTTTGTCAATTACTCAGTTAGATATTTGCATATCTCGAATAGATGAAAATAGAATAACGAAATTCTTACAAAATATGCCAAATTTATATAGAATGACTGTAGACATGTCCAGTCTGGATGATGATAATGCAAATACAATTCTAAATGGTTATCAATGGGAGAATATTATTCATAAAAATCTATCGAATCTTCGAATATTTCGATTTAAAATGGAATTTCGAATTGTTAATGAAAACAATCGTGAAGAGAAAATCAATGAGTTAATCAATTCATTTCGAAGTCCATTTTGGCTTGAGAAACATAAATGGTTTATTCGATGTCATTGGAATCCAACCAATACTTCAAGTTTTATTTATTTTTACACATTACCATATAGTTACAGTTATTTTAATTTTGATCATTCAATGATCGTTAAATCAACTTCTCCTAATGAAAATATGTTTATACATTACAATTGTGTACATAATCTTACATATGAAAGTTTGTCGAATGAAGACATTGTTTCATCACCAATTCAATTTGCCAATCTTCAAAGTTTATCTTTGAAACTTCCTATAGATGGTTATTTATATTCGATGATACAGAAGTTTGATCAATTAAAGTCTCTTAGTGTCCAATTAAATGATGATGATACTAATATTTCATATCAATTTCAATTTTTTCTTGATAATATACCAAATCTGCATTCATTACGTTATAGTTCATGTTCAGCACACTTCCCGGACATGTCCTTTTTCGAGTTTCAACATTCATCAATCCATCATCTAGATTTACGAGGATACAATCAATATTTTACTGATGAACAATGTATCATGTTGACTCATTCGTTATTGGCTATTCAATGTGAAATTCTCTTCATTAGAATTCAAAATCATCGAATGATATTTTATCTTTTACATAATATGATTAATCTTCGCACGCTGAATGTTCAATGTGAAGATGCTAATTTCGATGAAACCAGAGAAGATAAATTTATTGTTTGGTTAAAAGAACATTTGCCATCGACATATATTGTTAGCAGAGATATGGTTTTTCAAGGTGATATTCGAATATGGATTCGTTAAAAAAATAAAATACAAAATAAAATCTCTATTAATGAACATCTATCTAATCTAAATTTTTATTTTTTTTGTCCAGTCACGATTAATCTCTGTCAACTAAATCAATTTGCGCTTCATCACTTCGTAATTCTAAGCTAAAACTTTTGAAACACTATTGATAACACGTATAGTGATGAATCATCAAAACATGTATTGAGTGAAAACTTCTGTATTCCATTCTGTTATTATTCGTTATAAGTGTTTTACGCAATAAATTTTTTATTTCAACAAATTATAGAACAACTTTTATTAAACTGACACTAATCACGGATAGAAAATGATAAACATAGAGCGTGGTCTTTGATCACGTTATTGTCAGTCAACAAATTTCTAATTTGAAAAATGTTTTTATCTCACAGAAAAAGATGTGATATACGTATGAACATTCTTTAAAAGCTTCGAAAGTACTCAATCAACAGAGATATCACTGTATTAAATGCCTTAAGTAAAAACAGATGATTCTTTTTATACACTATCCATTGGAAAATATTTTCAATAGATAAATACAGCAATCTCTCTTGTTGGCTAAATGTAGTTCACGATGTTACTTATCAGACATGGACCAAGTCAGAGGTTTCTCAATCATAAGTCCCTTTCTTGTCATTTTTCTTCATTATTATCCAAAACTTCTTCAATTCGATACTGATAAAAAAGAATGCAGATGATGCTTTTTCTATAATTTGTCGAGCTTGCCGAGTCGAATAGTGAAATTTTGTTTTACTTACGAAAGAAATTGTACAGAAAATATAGGGTTAATCAATTTATTTGGTAATTCATTGGCATTGAAAAAGCATACTTGTCTCATCGGTACTAGCTGAATTTCGGTTGATATTCTTTATACTTTCTACCAATGCCATAATTGAGATGTTCAACTTAATGACTCCATCAGCTGGAGTTACAAGAACTCAATGACTATTCTATTCATGAACAATTTAATGTGTGACATCATGAATAACAAAATATCAAATACCAAAATGATTTAGTTAGTCAAATGGATAAAAATAAACCTCTAGTTCAGTAAAAAAAAAACATTTAGTTTTGACATACATTATTAATAGAAGTGTAGGTTTTAATCGATATATTTCACTCTGAGCTCATCGAAAGAATGAAAAGTTATAATATTTTCTCATAGAATGCATTTTATTTAAGAGAAATTATTTTTCTACGCTATTAACTTGAAAATTTTATTGGTTAATAATGTTGTAAACATCTCTTGATTCATAACTAGCCTATACAAAGTTTGATATTAATAAAGTTCTTCAATTATTCCCCTTTTTTTATGTACTATGTACTTGACATGACCGTCTGTGAAAATTAATCGGAGAGGAAAAGCCGCATATGAGGATTTCATCACAATTAGAAACACTTCACTTTCTGGTTCAATTAATCAAATATGGTTAGTGTTTGTTAAAAATAAATGTCAAAAAATTTTTAAAAAATGAGATTCTAGCGTTTATACAGAATCAGTCACGACTAAATCAGCATTCATATCGCTGTTGGAGATAAATACAAAAAAAACTATCCATGTCATCATCATTAATTTCGGCTCTTCTTCAAACTAATCAACGAATAATTACGGTGGCATATCAATAAATATTCTTGGTGTTATAGACTGACTTCTAAATAACACTGTTTTTCTTAGCTTTAAAACTTTTCGAGAAAGTTCTTGTGCATTTTATTTAACTATTCTCTCCATCGTCAATATCAATATTAGTCAATTAGTTACAAACATACACGTATCATGGATAACTGGATTTAATATTGATTGGACACAAACTTCTTTATTCTATTGTAAATTTCGAGCATATGCTTTTCAATCTACAGCAATGATTTCGTTTTCATACGTCTGCATGGCAACGATCGATCAATATTTTGCAGCATATTTCCGTGTTCGATAGTAACGCTGGAGTAATGTCAAACGTGCACGTCGTATAATGATCATTGCCATTCCTATCGTCATCATTGAACAAAGTCCATGTCTATTTGTGTACAATCATGTAAAAATATCAACAATCAATATCGTAACCTGTACAATTCTTAATGAATCTTTTATTCGATTTAATACTTCCTTTGATTATCTCATTGTTGGCAATTTTTTTCCCTATTCAATAGCATTTACATTCGGATTAATGGCTTATCGTAATATGCAAGAGTTATCCTATCGAACCGCACCCTTAGTTCGACCCGAATTAGATAAACAATTACCAGTTATGGTTCTTATTCAAGTTATTTGTACAGTTTTCTCAATATTTCCAAGTTTAGTTGCCTATTTGATTCTTGTGTATGGAAGTATTCAAGATTTAGTCATTGTTGCAAGATTACGTATTGCTTATGTTGTCATGACATGTTTTTATTATAGTTATTTTGCTGTAAGCGTCTAATTTTTCAAAGAAGAGTTTCTATTGAATTGATAGTTGCTGTTTTTGTGTACTCAAAAAAGTGAGTACACTCTAGAATCGGTCAGTGTGTCCGTCCGGCCGTCCGTTTACACAATAACTCTCGAAAGGAGAGTTAGATCATGATGACATTTTCTACACAGTTCAGCCTCATTAATGTCTCAGTCGAGTTCGAAGATGAGAAGGATCCGCCAAGAAATGGTTGAGTTATCGAAAAAATTGTCATTATTGACCAATCCAACCCTGAGGGGGGGTACAGGGATTTTTCAAAAAAAAAATTTTTCTTAGAATTATTCACAACACATATAAATCGACTCAGTTTTTAACGCTGATTCCGAATCTGATATTAATTTTGAACCAAATCGTAGCTTTCTAACAAAATATCGCCTAAGAAAGGTCTCAAAAATGCACAAAAACTGCATCCAGAAACCAAATTGGCTAGATATATTTCAGATGACCAGTAGTTTTGGGGTTTCTCAAATGCCTGGTTTTGTAGCTAGCCAAAAGGACTATCGAAAGGTAAAAACTCGAACTCGATAGCTATTAATATTGGTGATTTATTAGGAGAATACTGATGCCTGTATCTATCATATATCTCTTATAGATTCATGAGGTTCCTTACGATCGTAATTCCGCTAGATACAAGCGCAAATCCATTCAAAAATAACTCTTCTTGCCCAGTTTTCCAAGCTAAACACGAATCTGAACTTAATTTCTGTGATTTCTAAAGATATTATATCACTCTAAGAGTAGAGTCAGTGGTCACCGGATATGGTCGCATACAGTGTGGTCCATGCTAACTTAGCACGCCTGTATTTTCTCCTTGCAATTTAGTGACAAGGGATTATCTTGATGAGATCTATGTCTTATAGAAAAAAAAAGTGAATATACCTTTTCACTTTTTGAAGTACACATAACACTCGGATTTAAATCCGAGGTTTTCGCATTTATTTGTTTTATAATCCAGAGTCCATTTTATATCTACGTATGTGTATCGGAAAGATTTCGTCGGCAATTATTTCATGCCAATTCTAAGGGTTATTTAAAGAGACTTCAGCGACGAGTAGATGTTATTTATCCAGTGGCTGTTTCCAGCTAAACAATTCATGACTATTATTTAGAATCAATATGTGGTTTTATTTTTTGCTCACGAGATTGACTTGAATAAAAAAATAACAATTTACTTTTAGTTATTTCTCACAAAAACACGAAGAGAGAATACTACTAACTTTGAGCACTCTAGACTATTTTAGTTTTCTTTTTTTTTACAACCAAACCAGTGAAGACTTTGGTAGTCAACATTATAAACTCTAGTCCTTTAAAATGCAAAATACTACTATGAATGAGCTTCGGCTGAAATACTTAATTAAAGTTTTATCGCGAATTTACATTACTTAAAAGACTTTTAGTATGTTGTAAATTGAAGTGGTAGAACCAATCCTTTTGTTTTTCGTTATTCAATTTCTCGTAGATTCCGATCGATTATATATAGCTGTGTTGTTTGTCGAATGTGGATTCACTATGAACTTGTTTGTTCTCAAAAGAATAATTTAAAAATAAAATTTATAGGGAAAAAGCAATTCTAGAAAGTCATGGCCTATATCATCATATTAATCTATTTTACATATTAAAATTATTTGCTTTTCCATGAATTCTAGATTTTGTTCCACCTAGCAAAATAGTTTAATTTGGTGAATTTTAGTACTTTGAAATATTGTTTTACGTCAGTCTATCTGGCATCCTAATTCGACATTTTACTTATTCTAATCCTATGAACTTTATATCAATTGAACTATATTAATTGTTACTATACATATCATATATTTTATAAAATCATTTCGTGGGAATAATATAAGCATAAAAGTACTATCATCAAAACTTGTGATAGGAGTGACACAGTCTAAAAAGTCCTCTATATAATAGAACAGATGTTCATGGATTAATATCTGGTGTCAGTAAATATGGGAGAGCTCACGAAGATTCTAATTATTATTGATAAATCTAAAACTGTTCTATGACACACAGGATGATCCCATTCGAAAGTATAATCCTTGTACTTGGAAAAGAATTTTATTTTTCCATGGCTAACAGTTATTTATTTATTAAATATTAGAAGTAGTCAAGTGTCATCGAATGAGAATAAGTTATTATTTATCAGACACAACTTCATTTTTTCTTTTAATATTTTGTATCATTCTTTTTCTTTCATAAATAGAAAGTTCTTATCAATTATTATTTTTAGAATAATCTAAATGTGTATACATAAAATGGTGTATCTTCTATTTACGACAGTCTGTTCTTTCATTCTTTTTCTTAATCATTATTCGATGACTGCTCTTTTATATTTTACTAGCTTATTGTTAGTATGTCGTGGTGTATCGTCAATTGATGTTATGAGATATGCATCTGTTCAATATTCTATTCTCTATTATGAATTTGTCGATTCATCAGGAACCTTTTATCCATCATATGGTTATCCATTAGACGATGAATGGAAGTCTACGACGGCTACCAATGGATGGACACAAGGTTTTTTTCCTGGAGTTCTATGGAATATCGTTGCATATAATGCTACTCGAGAATCTTTAAAACGTGCAATTGATGTTACAACGCCAACTGCTGCATTTGCCAATAATACAGGAACACATGATGTCGGCTTTGTAATTATGTCTGGCTTTGGTAATGCATATCGTTTATTGAAACTATCCGAATATTTAGATGTTATTGTAACTGCTGCTCGTTCGTTAGCAACTCGATATTCACCGATTGTTCGATGTATACGTTCATGGAATAGTCCCACGGGATATTTGGTTATTATTGATAATATGATGAATTTAGAATTGCTATTTGAAGCAAGTAATCAAACAAAAGATCAGACATTATATAATATAGCATGGCAACATGCAAATCGAACCATGTATGAACATTTTCGATCTGATAATAGTTCTTATCATGTCGTAGAATATAATGAAACAGATGGTAGTGTCGTTCGAAAATATACTGCTCAAGGTAAAATTACAGGTCGTTTCATGTATTTTCTTAACTTTATTTTCTTATAGGTTATGCAGATTGGTCAACATGGAGTCGAGGACAATCATGGGCTGTTCATGGATTTACTATAGCATATCGTTATACAAAATATCAACCATTTCTTGATAAAGCTATCGGTGCTGCAAATTATGTTTTAACTCATCTTCCAAGTAGCACAGATTTAGTGACCTATTGGGACTATGATGCTCCTCATAACTCAACTTTAGCCTATCAACCAAGAGATACCTCTGCTGCGGCTATTTTCGCTAGTGCCCTTGTTGAACTATCTCAGTATGCACCTACATGCAATTTGAAAGATAGCTTTTTGGCGAATGCTAAAGCTATTGTCGATCAATTGTCGACTCCACAATATTTGATATATGGCGATAAAGATTATAAGCTACCTGCTTTGCTTACAAATGGAACCATGGGTCCTTATCCAAAAAGTCCATATGATGTATCATTAGCCTATGGTGATTATTATCTAACACAAGCCATCGTACGTTTGGCAAAACTTTAATTATTTTATAAACCGATGAAAATTTATTTTTTTCGAGCAAAAATAAATTTGTCTCCTGCTATGTTAGTTTTAATACATTTTGAACGAGTCTCAAAAATGAATTAGCTAAAAGGAATGTTCATGTATATCATCGCTGATAGAAAATGTATTGTTTTTAGTCTAGAATTCTCCATAGAATTAGTGCAGTTTTGTATCGATAACTTCTACAAAGAATTATTAGTTATGAAACAATGTTTTCTTCTTTCAATTGCAGTTTTGCTTTCTATCTATTACAGTAGAAAATAGAATTCAATGATTGTGTGACACGAAATGATTGCATCATTATTTTCCGACTGTTCTTCACTAATTCTCTCTCATAAGAATATTGAAAATTCATTATACAAGACTACATTGTTATCATACTGTGACTCTTCTTTTTATTATAAATCATTGTCTTTTTGCTGATATTATTTAGCATTAGTGCAACTCTTGATGTCATGTATAATGCATTCGATCTTTATTGAAAAAGTTATTTATACATCTGAATCAAAAATTGCACTGTATGATATGACAGCGAGCTAATCGAATAATGTAGCTATGCCATTGCATGATGATATCAAGTGTATATTTCTATTTAGGTTTGTACATAGGTCATTCTTGGATTCACTACTGTTTAACGTTATTCGAAATGTTAAAAAATATGTAATAAAACATGGATACTAAACCGAATGTTTTAACTCATATTTCAATTAAAAACGATCTAGTCACGTTTTTCAAACGGTTAGAGACTCAATTCTCGCATCAATATATAATTTATAATATCGTGTAAATACTACTATCGTGAGGTAGTTGATACATACAATAGATAGATAGATGTCGCTTACTAACAATAATTCGATGAGTATTCTATATATTGGATGGTGCAGTTCTTGTATCCAATAAAAACTTCAACGTCGTACCTATTTTCGTTTTGATCCATTTATTGTAGGTGTATCAATATATTTTTGTCGATTATTTCGTGCAATTTCCCATTGTTGTATTTATTTATTTTTCTGACAAATTATGGCAACAAATACAATAGACGATGGAGAAATTGCACTTGAAAATAATGATAAAACAGAAGAAAGTACATCCCCTCCAAAAGATGAATGTAATGTTGCACTCAGTGATACTCCATTTCATTTACTCGAAAGCCGCTGGACATTTTGGTATACGCATCGGCCAACAACTTTTCGCAACAGTTCTGTTAATTATGATTCCTGTTTAAAAAAACTTGGTAAGTTCATTTGGTTTTTCTAACCGATGTTTTTTCCTTATGGACTCTTCTCTAATAGGTTCATTCGGTTCCATAGAAGAATTTTGGTGCTACTATGATCATATGAAATTTCCATCAGAACTTCCACTATATAGGTTTTATTCTTACAAAGGAATCTTGTTTTTTTTAAATAAATTTAATGTTGCAGTGACGTACATCTATTTAAAGAGAATTTAAAACCAATGTGGGAAGAAGAAGGAAATCGTCTTGGTGGTAAATGGATTTTACGTTTAAAGAAAGGTTTATCAACTCGTCTATGGGAACTTCTTGTTTTGGCTCTTATTGGCGAACAATTTAATGTTGGAAAAGAAATATGTGGAATTGTATGTTCTATTCGTCCACAAGAAGATCTTATTAGTATATGGACAAAAACGGCAAATAATCAAGTAATTACACAACGAATTAAAGAAACAATGAAAAAAGTTCTGAATTTACCACTAGAGTGTAAGTAACAAGGATTTTATTCATTTCGAGAATCAACATTAATATTAAAAATACTATTCACTCATAGGTAGTTATTCCATTAATGTGTGAAATCTTGACTTTTTAAAGGTGTAGGAAACCTAGGAAACAGTTGCTTTTTTGTTTTCAACTATGCTTGATAATCCATATTGAGTTGGATCTTGATCTAGTCTGGAATATCAAATAGGATAAAAGTCAATGATAGATTGACTATGAGAACACTTACGAGTGCAATCGCGATAATCAATTTTTTAATGCTAACTTAAGGTTTTGGAAAGGATTGATATTAAACGGGGATTTTTATAAATTGAGAAGAACTTTCATTTTGGCAAATGGTATTAGTATCTAGAAAGCTTATGATTCTTGAAAAGCATATATTCGATGAACAGCTACGAACATCAATGCTTTTAATATCAGAAGTAACTGAAAATCATTTTTTCTGCAATATAAATTGTTTAAAGTTACCCGTAACACTGCTGAGAACAATATAGAGGTTTTATTTACGATATGAATTTGCACGTAACTCATGAATATGTAATCATTTTCAAGAATATATAAATGCATTTGGAGATTATCTTCAAATAAAAAGTTGAAACAGTTTTCTAAAGGGCTTCTTTTTGTACATGGAGATTTAATTTAATTTTAGGCCCACTCGAATACAAAACACATAATGATTCCTTGCGTGACAATTGTAGCTATCGCAATACAGATCGTGTTCGGTGAATTGAACATTAATATATTATTTATACTTGGATTCTTTGATTTTTCTTCATGCCTCGAACGCAGATATTATATTACATGTTCGTATTCCTATCTCATTGTATTTGTTTTTTTTCTTCTTTCTTTTAAACAAAACGTAGAGATTTATTCTTCGTTGTTGTCATGTATTTGTTGATTTGATTAAAAAAACCTAAGAAATCTTCTCGTTTATTTAAGATAATGAATTCATTCGCTATTTAATCATCATTCACTTGTGATATTAGAATAGAATATACAGTTACAAGACAGATGATATGCATAAAATATCATTTTTGTTTTTACAGAATCGAGCTATCACTCTATGTTAAATTCCTTGAAAGATGTCAGCAAGACGAAAGAAAACAAAAACTTCAATTATTTGCCTTTAGAGCCGAATCGTGACAATTATACTAAATTCTTAACTCATGCGTCAAGGATTTAATTGTAGTTAATATCATGAACTTGCAAGAAATAATTTTCTCCTATAGACATGTCCCTGGAATTGAGTTCACTTCGAAACTCAATACCGTCACATAAGAATTGTTATAGTCGATAGTTAATTTCACAAGATTGTAAAATTTCTTATAAATTCCTATGAGTAAAGCTACAGTTCGAAAATTTAGTACACATCTCGATACTGCCAACGTCTCTTGGCGTATATTACAAAAATAAAGTCATCGATTTTCGACGCACACTTAACTTTGACTATCACTTCACTAGAACAAACTTGATCCACTGATTAGGTTTAATATCAGGAACAATATCGATGAAGCAAAATGTGTCACAAAAAAACCTAACCTATGACTTCTTCAACTTGTTACGCTAAAATAAGAAGCTACATAGTTTCAATGGTAAGTATTATTGAATGAGTTATGACAAGATCATACTCAATTTCCGTATTGATTCTCTCTGTTTAAAATTGAATTAACAGGGGATTTTAATCGCATAAAAATCGTTCTATAGTAGATACAATTTTTGCTTTAGTGTAATTTATACAATAAACTAATATCTTTATTGCAGATGAGTAAAGCTTTTGAATCTCCTAAATTAATTTGGTGGATTATTATTCCTACGTGTATAGTCCATCTATTTCTTATGGCGCATTGGCCGTATCCAATACCTTTTCGGTATTTGGGTCTATTTGGTGATTTCTGTTATTATTTAATATCTAATTATCGTATTTTATTATGTCTTATTCTATGGGCTACTGTAATTGCACACTTATTTGAAGCAATAGCTGCACGTCAAATATGTTCACAATTGAACATCGATCAAGATTCAACATATTTATGGATGATACAAACGTTTATCTTAGGTTTTTATTTATTCTCTTGTTGATGATTTAATATACAGCGTTCCGTTTTGTTTTATAGGATATCCTTCGTTGAGTATTCTACAAGGATATAAACGTCGAGGGTTATGGTAAAGTTTATGTGAGACTCATTATTGAATGATAATAGGTCTGTTTTCGTTTTTTTG
Source organism: Rotaria socialis (assembly GCA_905331475.1). Classification (NCBI taxonomy): domain Eukaryota; kingdom Metazoa; phylum Rotifera; class Eurotatoria; order Philodinida; family Philodinidae; genus Rotaria; species Rotaria socialis. Next base: position 93,955 of record CAJNYU010001767.1, on the reverse strand, counting down.
TATAATTAATAAAACTATAAATTTTTATTTATTATAAAAGTAAATCAATCATAAAGTGTTTGATATATATAATTAAGTCTATTTCAGAAAATTCACTCAATTCATTATACATTCGAGTACATAGAATGTGCAAGACTTTGTAAATTTTCAAATTATATTTATAATGTTACGCTCTTTAAATTTATTTTCACGTAACTGTCGTTTTCTACACAACAGCAAGTAAGAAAGAAAAGTTTTATTTATTTATCTCATTTTGCTTGTTTAAGTTTTACAATCAACATGTCATCATCGTCGAATAATCAACAAGCTAAACCACCAGCAATGAATTTATCTGATGCAGAATGGAAAAAGAAGTTAACTAATAAACAATATCGTATATTAAGACAAAAAGATACAGAATATCCGGGTACTGGTGAATATGATAAACATTTTGAAACTGGAATCTACAAATGTGCTGGCTGTGGACAAGAATTATATGAGTAAAATTTTATAGGATACTTACTTTTGTTTTGAAATGAATAGAATTATTCTGTTGCCATAGTTCTTCATCAAAATTTGATTCACGTTGTGGTTGGCCAGCATTCAGTTCTTCAATTGATACAGCAGTTCGACGACACGTAGATGCAGATGGTTACCGAGAGGAAATCTCATGTGCGACTTGCAACGGTCATTTAGGTTTGTCTAAGATTTCTATAATGAACGAGAGCATTTTTAAGAAATAAATTCATTACTTCCTGTTTCCATCGATGCATTTATATTGTATTGATTTTACATATTTCTACAAAGAAGTTCGTTGAGATTTATTGCAAATTCCTATCCATTAAAAGCGCAATATGAAAGTATCAAAAGAAAAAAAATCGTATCTATTATATTCTCAATATTTTCCCATTGCCTATCACTGAGAATTTTTTGATTCGATTTTGAGATAATCCGAAGTTTTTCTATGTATTTAGGTCATGTCTTCGCTGGTGAAGGACTACGCGATGCTAATGGTAAAATAGTTCGAGAACGTCATTGTGTCAATTCGGCATCACTTCAATTTCAAAGGGGAAAATAATATTTATACTTTGTAAATAAACTTTCAGTTGTGTTTTATAGAAATAATTAGACAAATAAAATATGCAGTTAAAATCTGGCGTAAATCAAACTATCGTCGTTGTATAAATAATCTTATAGCAATGGTTATTGATTCAAGAGGTGGACTATCAAAAACTTATCATATAAAATACATGCCACGAATAACATTGATGTGCTCTCACGATTTTTTTCTTACACTATGATAGCACATAATTGACCAGTTCTATTTTTTTCCGGCGGATCCTAAAGTCTAATCGACTACTTTCAAAAACCCAATAAGATTTCGGAGGATCATTCATGACTCATTTCAAATCGAGGAATACTTATATCTTTTGCCATATTCTCAATTTCTTATATAATGAATATTTGTATTCTAGACGAAGTATTAGATCCATTTAGCAGAAAACTTTTTATTTCGAAATTATTATTTAGTTGCCATTCTAAGTAAGTTTACTTCCGATCTTTTAAGACCTCATATATTGATGCGTGCATGATGTTAGTTAGATTGGTTGAATAATTTATGTATTTCTTGGAAACTTTACTAATATTGTATGCAATGATTATCAAATCTCCTAATACAAGTATGATGTGTATTTCGTATCTTTTATAAAACAACTCTACTGTCTTTTTCATTAATCCTATTCAAATAATACAGTTAAATTGGAGTAAGTAAACTAATGATAGGTTTTAAGAGTTTGATTCGTGCAGACACGGCGAATGAACTGAACTTAAATTTTAGCCGAAAAAACTTGCTTAATGCAGACAAATTATGTTTTTCTTTTAGAATTGTAGAATTTTTCGATAGGATTCTACTTTAAAAATGACTGCATATTTACTAACTATGAGAAAAAATATTTCAAGTCAAAGGAAAGGCAAACCGAGCTTCAAAAAACATTTTATGTGTTCTTCTTTTTTTTTAAACAAAAGTACATACATCAACGTGTGTCATAATTACTACGTAAGTATACTTAACGAAAAGGTGCGCAAAAAAATGAATGGCCGTCTCATACATATTGTCAGAAGTAGCTTTTTTCTTTCTTTCTTCCTTATGTTGTCATTCACTTTGCATCGTGTATTCAGTCATACATTCATTTTTACAAAGGATATTGCCTGAATAAATACCGGAGACAGAAAGAAACATAAAAAATCATCGAAGTCGTACTCACACGTTTTTTTACATCCATCAGTATTAAAGAAAACTACGAGAAAGTAATAATGTATCCAAATCTGGGACCAGGAAACACACAACCATCGAACAGGTCAATGCCACCTTCAACATCAACGTCGGTATTAATGTCTAATCCTAATATGAATACAAAACCATTAGGATTTTCTAGTTTGATGTTGAATCCATCTGCTCAAAATGCAACTTATCCTGGAGCACAATCATCCCAACTACCATATCCAAGTGCGCCTCCGGCACCATCATATACAGCTCCCTATCCAACAAATGCTCAATCATCGAATGCAAGCTCTTTTTCATCATACTCACTACCTAACGTTGGACAACCCACAGCAACAAATCAAGGTCAGCTTCAATGATTAAATTTAAAATCTAATAAGTACTATTATAAGTTGATCATTAATACTTAAATGTTTGTAGGTGGCGCCTCTAGCCAAAGTTCAAATCCACCGGTTTATCCTGGTAATCAGCTACCACTATCAAGTTAGCCGAAATTTAAATTCCAACGAAATATTAAGTTTTAATATTAATAAATATAATTTCTTTTAGCAAATTCAAGCACTAATCAAAATCCTTCCCCACCTCAGCAAGGTAAACAACCATTTAGTTGAAATCCAATAACATAATTCGAAGAATTAACTAGGTGTTTATTCACAAAACAATCCACAACAACAGTCATTTAATAAACCCAATGGTCCATCAAATCCACAGCAACAACCATTTCAGAATCCTTACGGATCATCGAATCCACAACAACAACCATTTCCAAATGCATATGGTCCATCGTATTCACAACAGCAACCTTATCAAAATCCAAACGGTCCATCAAATCTACAGCAACAACCATTTCAGAATTCCTATGGACCATCGTACCCGCAGCAACAACAACCATTTCCAAATGCATATGGTCCATCGTATCCACAACAGCAACCTTATCAAAATCCAAATGATCCTTCGTATCCACAGCAGCAAGCATTTCAGAATTCCTATGGGCCATCGTACCCGCAGCAACAACAACCATTTCCAAATCCAAATAGACCATCGTATCCTCAGCAACAGCCCTCGAATAATCCTTATGCGCCATCGTATCCTCAACAGTCTCAAGGTAATATTATACTTTTTCAGAATAGTCGAAGTTTTCTTTTACAAAAGATTTATTTTTGAATAGGTGGATATCCTCAAAACGATCCCCGACAAGCATTTGGTTTGCAGTTTGCAATGATTCGATTTCATATTTTCATTTTTATTTAAGGTGGTGGCTACAATGCAAACACTAACAAAGATCGTATTCGTAACATATCTGGAAAATATGAAATTAGTGATATGTTAGCACAGCGTTTAAATATACTTCAACAATTCGAAATTGTTGTATTGTGCGATGATTCTGGTTCAATGAATACACCGGTCAGCGGTACAAATGGTACTCGTTGGGATGAATTACGAGCTATCGTACAAATTGTTATCGATATTGGTACCGTATTTGATTCGAATGGAGTTGATGTACATTTTCTTAATCGACCTGCTATGCTCAATGTTACAGATCCTGCACAAGTTGTAGAATCATTTAGTCAATCTCCGAAAGGATTGACACCTCTTACGCCTGCTTTACGACGAATTTTTCAATCAGGAGCAAGTAAACCAAATAGTAACAAACGTTTATTAGTTTTCATTGCCACAGATGGAGCGCCAACAGATAATCTTGGTAATGTCGATATAAGAAGTTTAGAAAATCTAATGCGAAATGAACGTCAAGCAAATAGTATGTATGTAACATTTTTGGCTTGTACAGATGACGACTCCAGTGTAGAATATTTATCACAATGGGATCGTTCTATGGTAAATGTTGATGTTGTGGATGATTATAAAACAGAACGAGAAGAAGTACGTCGAACTCAAGGACCCAATTATCCATTTTCGTTTGGAGACTACGTTGTTAAAGCATTGATTGGTGCTGTGGATCCGCAAATGGATTCTATCGATGAATATAGAAGATAGTTCTAAATTTTGTGACCTTATTTTTTTATTAATCAAGACTACTGTAAAAACAAAGTTATTTTAAAACTACATTAATATTTATACAAGCAATGTGAGTTGACTTTTAAACATTGTTTATCTTACTAATTTCAACTCACAAGTAAAATTATATAAAAGCTGAAATTTATATAAGTATTAAAAAAATACTTTAAATCTGTTTTCATTGTTTTTTAAAATACTTTCTTAGAGAAATCGTTCGAGTATGTTTTGAAAATAATATCTCATATATCAGAAACAAACAGCTATCTTATGAAAACTGGTTTCGAAGAAATAAATAAACAGCAAACGTTGCGATATGTATGCATACATTGATTGAAATGGATTACCGAATGTCTGTTATTACGAATAGAATTTCTCTTCATTGAATCCTTATTGTAAACACTACAAGAACAGTTGTAGCAATTTTTTTGTCTACTATCAACGAAGATAACAGCTGAAAACAAAATACACTTACAACTCAATGGATTGATAGAAAAGAAATGACAAAAATTTATTTTGATGTGTTTAATCATTTTTATTTTTATCTAGAAAATTACCTGTGATACATATAATAATGTTACGTTCGATAATAGAGATTGTAGAAAAAAATAAACAAGAAGTATATTAACTCTTATCAGATTTCATTTCAATAATGACATCTGGTATTGATCCACATGTGTAATCTTTGCAAGGATATGATAACTGATCACTTTTCTTTTTCCATGTCGATGTGGTTGGATCAACAACCGTCTCTTCTTTTCCACCCATCCTATTCACCTAGATATGTCTTGTCACTGGATTGGTTGCTGGAGTAAAAGCATATTTGAATCCTTCTCATTTTGCTCATAATTAATCATAGCCGTGTTCAACTGACTAGTTATGCTTTTACCTGAATGCTTGGAACTGGCTGCAGTCAATTGCATCTGTAAAACTAAATTTAGTTGTAATTCTTGACCGAAATCCTTTACGATAAAAACATTATCCATTTCATCAAGTAAATCAAATATTGGATTGGCATTTGGAGGACAAGAAGCATCATATGGATGTCGATGATGATATCGATATAAATCACCAGCAATAGCAGCACCAACAATTTCTCTAGATGAACAATGATTCACAAGGAATGATAATCGTTCATCGAGCAATTCTGCCGTCAGTGACCATGACCCATGCCATGACCATTCCTTGAAAAAATCTACTGGTGTTTGTTTTCCAAAGATAGTCAGAGGATTATGTACAGAAAACTCCACTGCAATCAGTTCAGCACAAAGTGCATCGTTTTCATCAGAGATGGGCAAGTCAAGTCAAAAAATGACTTGAATCGGGTCAAATCAAGTCAAGTCAGACTTGACTCGACTTGACTTGATGATTTTTTTGAATGGATTATGACTTGACTTGACTTGACTTGCAACAAGTCGTACAGAGAAATTCAAGTCAAGTCAAAATTATATGTATAGAGAACTTTTATTAATTGAATTTCTGAACTCTAATTTGAAATGTAGAAGAAAAATACAAATAATAAATCAAAGATGGGCAAGTCAAGTCAAAAAATGACTTCACCTGATGATTTTTTGAATGAATTATGACTCAAATTGACTTGACTTGAAAACGTCTGACTTGACTTGAAATCAGACTTGACTTGACTTGAAAATATTTTGAACTACTCATGACTTGACTTGACTTGACTTGACTTGAAATTTTCAGAAACTCACTTGACTTGACTTGAGTCGAAAAAACGCTGACTTGCCCATCTCTGGTTTTCATTGTTAATCATTTCATAGATATATTCATCGACAGTCATATTTGGTTGATTTTATGCAAAAACGAATAGAACAAGAAAATAAAACTTATCATGTGATTTTATTATTTTGTTGCCTTTCTTTCTTTTCTGTTCTTTCTGATAATATTTTGTTCTGTCTTACTGTTATAGATCCCCATTGCATCACAATACATAAAATGTCTTTTTGCAACGAGTTAATGTTATGACAGTTTGAATGTATCCTATAGCTACTACATGATCTATAGCAAAGACTCTAACAGGACTATAATACTAATCGAGACTATGCTCTTCACTATTTATTTCTTGGCGACCCTATGATGCCAGTTTTCTCAAAAATTTGTCATTTCGAGTGTTATTCTAAAAGTTCAATATTTTGGATAAATTCTCTTTAAGATTTATGTGAGTAAAATTTTAGATCAGCATGTAATCCGGAGTCTTTTGAGGTTTCTATCGAGTGTTTCAATTAAAACCTCTCCATGCGGAATGCAGACGTGCAATAAAGTCTTCTGATTGGTGATTCCAATGCAATCAGAACAAATAAATTTGATGGATAGATTATCCTATGTGTAAATTATCATTAATCTTTTACATTTGAAAAAGTCTTAAATTTAACTAATCAGTAAACGATTGCACTCATGAAGAGTTTATCATTTATCTATCAAAAACACTTTCCACTGTTATCATATTATATGCTACAATTAAAATGGATATATTTGTAGTATTTAAAAGGACTTCCAAGCTATAGAATAAAGAGTGACTGTCTAATTAGAATCTTTTCTTTCATAATTCAATCATTTTTTTCATTTTGTTTCTGAAAATTTGATAATGCGTAAACAATTTTAAAAAATTCACATCGTTCCTGATTTAGCGGTTTAATTGTTTACCATCTTCAACAACTAAAAATAGATTCACGGTTTTATTTTTATAGTGATAAATAATTGTTTGATTAAAAAAAATATATAAGGCGTATTCATATACGTAGGTTAGATACCATGCATGTGAAAGGATTATCTAGAAAACGAATTCAGCTTGATAGAAAATACCGCTGTTTTTCTTTTAGTTTTTCTTTTTGATTTGAGAAAAATAATAATCAGAAGCTTGACTCAACGTACTTCTTGAATTATAACTAGTTTGAGGACGTCTATATTGTTGTTCTTCCGTCGCTGTTTTTTCAAATTGATTGACATCTTGAAATAAATCTCGAAAATAAACTGAGCTATTCATTTTGAATGGTGTTGGCATATCTAATTTTCCCATTTTAGTTTGATTCTTCTTTGCTTGTGTCATCATTTTCTTTAACAATTGACGACGATGCGCTACTAATGATAGTGCATGTCTATGTTTCATTTGTAATAATGTACGTTCATCAAGATTTCCTTTAGATTCACGTTGATCAACAATATCAACACGATGTGGAACACGAGATAAACGCGGTAAACGTTCATGAAGTAGTTCACCAGCTCGACGAGCGTATAAAATAATTTCATCTCGAGCCTCAGACGGATTTTGAAGAAGATAATCAAGTCTATTCTCATAAAATGTTTCAATATCAGTTTCATTCGATTGAATTGATAATGATGAATTCGGATAAGTCGTGTAAGCTGGATGAAGGCTTCTAGAATTATTTTCAATAAACAACAAAATTATTCAAATGATTTTAGCTTGATGTTAACAAATCTATTTCTAGTATTTCTCAAATCAACAGCAAAATCTGTAGAAACTTAGGCTCTATCAAAATCTAAACATAAGATTTATTTAACGTACGCAGATTGTCCAGTTGAACGTACTATTGGATCATCAATAAATATTATTTTAATATCACGTGTTGGATCGCGTGCCAGAAAATTTTTCTCTAAATCCACAAACGTAAATGTTCGTGTCATTTTTCTTCTATGTTCTTGTCGAATTTTTTCATGATGATCATCAAGTTTTTTACGATATGTTTTTGAAAATTCTTCAAATTTATTTTCTCGTAATGCTTCGCGATAATCATTGTTAAATTTGATTCGATCATGATAATTCTCAATAAGCTTTGTTGACTTAAGAGCTTGTTCTAGTTGAACAAATTGATATGAACGAGATAAACATTTTTCCTGTGGAGCTGATGTAGTAGCTTGTGAAAAATCCGACCATGGTCGAATAGGTATTGATATATCGGGTGATGAATGGGATAATGGAGGCTCTAGTATTGATAGTCGTTTTTCTGGATTGTCTGAGTATGCTGATTCATTTGAATTGGCTTCATCTTCTGCATCGGCAGCTGAAAGAAGTTCAGCATCAGGTGATAATAATCGATATGAATGGGATTTTATCTTAATATAGATTTATATTCACTAAGATTTCAAGATTTCAAATGATTAAACTCACATCGTCATCACTGTTGGTTGGTGATTCTATTTTATTTTCTTTGTTACTATCCTGCGCATCAGTTGCCATTTATGCATATAGAATTGCCGTAAAATTCAAAAGAGAAGAAAAAAACGAAATTAGTAATTTTTTTTGCTCTTGTTTTATTCTTTGCAACATCAATGCATCAACAAATACATGGTTTCAGTAGAACATAATTAAAAAAAAACATCGATGCATACAATCTTTCCTTCTCTTTCAAACATTAGTTTGCAAGAGAAACATATGGCTAATACATGATTGGATGCAGTAATAGAGATTTTGATTCAGTATTCATAAAATTTCATTCTTAAAAACATGTTTTCAGAGCATTACTTGATTATTGAAAAAAAAATTCATTCAAGAACTTAGTCATGCATCGGATGCATACAGATTAACACAATTTTTCTCTTTTTTTATAAAATATTGAAATCTGTAGAATGCTCTTATAAATCTTATATGAAAATGACATGAGCGTTGATCTGCACATCACTATCATTGTATAAAAGCGTACATATGGCATGATGATTCTTCCTTTTATGGATTCAGCCAAACACATAAATCTTCATACTTCAAACGAACGGAACCACACCGGCAATCTCTAGTCACACTTTATTTGATTAAAGTTTTCAGTATATACCAATAGTTGAATTATAGAAATAGAAATCATAGGATCAATTGAAGACGAAAAAAAAGATTACTGTGGGAGACCAAGTAACTGTTGAAACATATCAAACTGTACACGACGCTGAATGTTTTGCGGTATAAGAATCTTACGAAGGTGTTCATGCTGATGTCCTGAGATAGTTATAATACCGCGCAACTCGAGCAACCAGCCAAATAAACTCTCGCAGTTTTCGTTTGATCGAATAAAGAAGAGTACACATTCAGCTTCAGTTTCTTGTTGTATAGCTTTCGTTTCGACGATGGGCAGTGATGATTCAGAGCCGAGAACAAATAGTTTACTGGCAGGAAGCCATGCTCGTGGATCGATATTCGGTGACAATATGTAATCACCGAGGAGAAAGCCATCCACTTGAGCTACTCGTACAAAACTAAAGTTAACATTGCCCATTATTTGTCCATTGGGAAAGATTTGTTCGAAAACTGATTTTGGCCACCAGTCTGGTGAAATGAAGTGATATGGTACAGATTGAAAAGAAGACACTTGTACTTCATTGAAAAGAAGTAATTCAATGCCTTTATTCAAAAAGCCAGTAACAAATAGTTGCCAAATTGAAAGAAAACGATCACTGGCCAGTGAAGTTTCAAAACAAACAAATCGTACGAGGTAGTTGGTTGGGATTCAATATTCGGCATGTTGCTTGGTTATGTTGAATAGTAGTACTCATGTTGTTGAATGTCTTGAAATAAAAATGTAGTTGAGATAAAAAAAAAGCTTCCATTTCTAAACATACATTTGAAATACTATCTCAAGCTCTCATTTAGAAGTAAGTTACAATTAACTCCTTTGTACAGAAACTATTACTATATCTCTTGTAAATCAGCTTAGACCTTGATACGATTAAGCGAAATATTTTTTTTCTGACACTCATTTCAGATAAACAATCTAATAGGTTCGTATTCTCAACTTTCTTTTATGAGCGTTATGTAACAGGAGACATGTTTTCGTTTTATCTGCATTTCATTCTAAAATAAATACACAGACGATGAATTTGAATTGTAGATCAGATGGTTAGCTAATGGGCGAAAAGACATTTTAACTTTCTGAAAATGCTTTTTTAAACAAGAAATTCTTCTTTTTGTCAATGACACATTTGTCACTTACATAATCCCAACAACACTAAGATGACGTTTTTTTTTGTATCCTATAGCGATGCGAATGTTATAGCTACTTATCCTTCTCACTCCATATTTTACAAAAACATGTTTTGTCAAGCAGAACCATCCTTCGAAGATGCTATAATAAGAAGGCAGATATCTGAAATCAACAATTTTTCTATGCTAATCATGTCATTTTCACTGATGTTAACCAAAATAAACTGTACAACCATTTGACTTTCATTTTCCAGTTTCACTTTTATGTGTAGAGGGAACACTTTCTGTTCTGTTTAGAAGTACATTCGTCTCCCCAGTGGAACACTCGAGAGTGGTTTCAGATCCTACGAGGTCATGCAGTTGTTTGATTGGCAACTTTAGGTTCTCGTGAAATTTACAAATAATTTACTTACTTCTAATCAAAGATTGCAAGAAGAGCTTGCCAGATGAATAATTTTATTTGTTTTCGTACCCTAGTCCTACCCTAGGGCAGGGTAGAGTACAAGGTAAGATGGAGCAACACGAGTCTACTCACGGGAAAATATTTCCAACCATCAAACTGTTTCAAACGTTTTCTATTGTATTAACTATGTTTTAAAAGGAAAGCATTTCTAATTATAACAATCACATATCTCGATGAAAAACTATTTTTCCAAGTGTAAACATTGCTTCATATTTAACAATTATACGACTAATCGATGATCAACACTGTAGTTCAAATTTCCATGAACTAAATTCTCACAGATTCTACACTTATAGATTGAAACAACAAAATAATCTTTTATTAGTTATTTTTACAGGTCGAATGATAAATGTCTCAAGCAAAAAACGATTTTAACATGAGAAACATTTCTTCATCCAATATACTATGACATAGCAAACTGTAGAGTTCTTTTTAAGATATATTAACAGAGTGCAATTTCATTTATTTTATGATATATAGAAAAGTGGGCATGCGAATCGATCTTTTGCAATCAATGCTCATAACAAGTTTTTCTTCAATCATAATTATTCAATGAAAGCATCTGTTCCATTTTCATACTATGCAAAAGAAAATATAATACTTGTCTATTAAATGCTTTCTTTTGTCGTTCAAACAGATGTTCCATCACATTAACAAAGTCTACTCATTTTTTCTTGGTTATTCAATGAAAATATTATAAGGACAGAATCATCGTAAATATTCATTCTACGGTAAAAATCGTTCATGTCTAACCTTCTATATCTAATTCTAGTACGTAAGCACACTTGTTTTAAGTTATTATTTTAAAACTATGAGTTGTACGGCATAGTTTTCTAGTGCTATGGGCATATTATCCGTTGATAAATTTGATCAGTTACCATGGTTTTTTGGTTTTATGCGACGACATTTTATTCCAGCAAGTATTTGTATCAATAGTACAACACAAGCAGGATATCTTGCTAAAATGAATATTCTTATCAATAGATTTCAAAAAAATTCAACGTATAATGCGGTATTAGAAATTGAATCACCAATTTTTGTCTCCTATGTTAAAGATCCTAGTAATCAAGCATTACTGTATAGTAATTGCATGGCATTTGTTGACGGGGTCAAAACAGCAAAATTAGCAGACAAAGCAGCCGCATTAGCAAGAAAAAAAATTGCTCGAGAAATTCATCTACGATTTCGACACGTTTCAACTGATTTAACAGCTAATGAAGGACCTAATGAATTGGATAGTAATGAAAAACTTGGGCATCATTGACTTGTCTGTTAATTCTGAAAATTTGAATGGAAATAAATAAAATCAAACTGAAAAAGACTTTTTCTCCGATAAATATCTATACATATGAATATTTACATAAATCATAAAGGTAATTTATTGATGTTTACACAGAAATACCAAGAATACCACGATTGATATAGTAATATTGATTTATGCCACCACTAATCTGGCTCCAAGTATTCAAATCAAAGCTTCCAGAACCCGCTCGGCTACCGACAATTTTGCACACGATGACAGCTTGCCGATTTCGATACCAATCAAGAGGAGAACCATTGACACAAGTTTCTGGCTTGGAAGCAAGTCCATTTTGACTCAAGAAAAAAGCTGTACCCGATCCGAAGACTCGACCTGTGCCGCCAGACTCGATGCAGACAGCTGTTGATTCATCAACACCAATACCACGACCTACTACTCCGTAATCTTGATTCATACGTGCTAAAAATGTAATAAGACGACCACGTCGATCAGGATTATTAAAATGAGTGTCAGTAATAACATTTGACAAATAAGGTTGAGAAAGAAAATCATTGTGGCCTAAAGTAAGATAACTTATGTAAGGATTGCCGAGAGCCTCACTCGATGTCACTGTGCCGTAAAGTGCTGAAAAATAAGTTCCACCAAGAATAGCACACCCGGCTGATGTACCTCCGATAGGAATTTGTTTTACATTTCTTAGATAATTAAGAGCAGCTTCCACTTTAGTATCTTTCCAATAGTTAACATAATTAGCTTGATCACCACCAGCAATAAATATTGCTTCAGCTCCTCGAATTGCTGCTTCAACTAGAAGATCGTTGGCTAACGTACGCGAATTAATAAGTAGAGTTTCAACTGAATTGACAGAGCCTAAACCGTATATATAACTATTGTATGCATTCGTACCGGTAGCTCTCAACACCACGAAATCACCACCACCCGACTTAGTAATCATCCATTGCATCGCTTCATCCACATCAGGTCCACCTCCAACGAGCACAGTACCTCCCGATGTTGGTCGTATAACATCGGCAGTGTCACCAACAAGACCTAACGAAGCAGGGTTTACTGTTTCACACACACCCGATAGTGCACTAAGGAATACTCCATAAAAAATACACTTGACGGTATCCATAAAGAAACAACTTTAGAAATGAAATAAAGTGGAAAAAAACACAAGATATAATTAAAAATAGAGATTAGGAAAAAAGCAAGTGATTGGCCATATATCTGATCATATTTTTATTGACTTGAGCATCAATGAAATTGAAGAACTGATATTTTGTATTTATATTTGGTAACAAAACCGAAGGATTACAAAAAAATAAGATAAAATGAAGATAAAAATATATTATTCATGATACTTTTTCTAATGCACACTTTCAATTATCTGTCTCCTACTGCGCACCACACTCTTTCCGAGAATGTATTGATTTGTTGACCATGATAAAATGGTACCATATAGAAGTATGAAATTTATTGTTTCCGCTGTCATCTTGGCAATTATACACTTTCTTTAACAAAGTTTGTTGCGCTTACAAAAGCGTGTGATTTGTATAGATATGACTTTTTTTAATTTGACATAATCTAAATCTATTTTATTCACTTTATTCAATGTAACTGTATTAAAATAATCATTGCTATATATTTTCAAGCATATATATATAAACGGCTATCTACATAAAAAAGCACCAGTCTGAAATCACTATTATTCTGTAGGACTTTTAATTTTCCTTAGGATTTCATACGAGTCGGCACTTCTTAAAATGTCACTATTGTTTATATGACTTATAATAATAATGACAAAAATCTGATATTTTTGAAAGACAAAATTATTAAATGCAATTGTTCCGAGATAAAAATTCAATGAATGAAAATTTTCTTCAGGTGCACCAAGGTCAAAACTCGAGCAGGAGAAAACTTCTTTTTATTATTATATGGTTGGATAGAGTTTGGTGAATAGATCATGAATATCATCTTTAAAATATTTCTAGGCTACCGTTTTGGTTGAGAAATTTTCAAAATACAAACTGCACCTGAAAAAGCGAATATTTCACTTTTTTCGAGAAAACTCGAAATTTACCTAGTTTAGCAATAGTCTAGGTGTATAAAACTATCATCATCGAATTCAGCATGAAAATTTGAATTTACTGATGTAAATTTGACCAGTAAAAGCATAAGTTTCATGTTTGAGGAGCTTAACTAGATCTCCATGTAATCACGTTGAAATTGATGTCTCGCAGAAACCACCAACTATTTGCTTTTCAAAGCGATGTTCGAACTTTCTTACATCATTCGAATCGCCAAGTGATTGCGAACAAAATTATATATTCAATTTGAAAAATATGGCTTCCTCTATGAGAAAATCGATTTTTACTGGATCGGTGACTAAAGTTTACAAAATTACCTTCTTATTTCGAAGTTTTGACTAACAAAAGTCAACTTCCGTGCAAAATAAACATCAGATTCAGAATCAACACAAAGAACAACACTGACTATCATAAATTTTATCAAAAAATAATTTTCATCTGAATTCCAGCCAACTACCCCTCGATCATTTTTTTCTTGATTTTACTCTGTAGGCCCCCACTGGTAAAATTCTGATGAAAATTATTTTTTAATAAAATTTATGATAATCAATGTTGTTCTTTGTGTTGATTCTAAATCTGATGTTTATTTTGCATGGAAGTGGAGTTTTGATAGCCAAAACTTCGAAATAAGAAGGTAATTTTGTAAACTTTAGTCACCGATCCAGTAAAATCGATTTTCTCAGAGAGGAAGCCATATTTTTCAAACTGAATATATAATTTTGTTCGCTATCACTTGACGGTTCGAATGATGTAAGAAAGTTCGAGAATCGCTTTGAAAAGCAAATAGTTGGTGGTTTCTGCGAGACATCAATTTCAACGTGATTACATGGAGATCTAGTTAAGCTCCTCAAACATGAAACTTATACTTTTTACTGGTCAAATTTACATCAGTAGATTCAGATTTTTATGCTGAATTCGATGATGATAGTTTTATACACCTAGACTATTGCTAAACTAGGTAAATTTCGAGTTTTCTCGAAAAAAGTGAAATATTCGCTTTTTCAGGTGCAGTTTGTATTTTGAAAATTTCTCAACCAAAACGGTAGCCTAGAAATATTTTAAAGATGATATTCATGATCTATTCACCAAACTCTATCCAACCATATAATAATAAAAAGAAGTTTTCTCCTGCTCGAGTTTTGACCTTGGTGCACCTTACTTCTACAATTTTTATTGATTTGGGTATTTGCTAAACCAATCGATATCACGTGATTCTTTAAAAAAAAACTTTATTTGTTTTTCTATAGAGTTATTTCAAATGAAAAAACAACGTGAATTTTAGATTTTTTTTGTTAAAAATCATTCTTCTAAAGATCTTACGGACTACCTATTGAAGTAGTAAAATCTTAGATTTTTCAAATAAATTTATCATCATTTTAATGAAATTCTATTGTCAGTCATCATGTAATGAGATAAAAAAAAGTCTAAAATGTTTTTGTTTCTTCTATCGAACTCTTTTCTATCAATGGTGAGTTTTTTTATTTAAATTCGTAAATAACAAGAATAAAAATTAAATAAAATTCAATGTTCAAATTGATTTCAATCGAAAGGATGAGCAGATTCATCATACTCATCATTAATAATTATTGTTGGATGTTGTCCGATGTTTTGTGAATGACGATTATGAATATTGTGATGATTATTACGACGAGAATTCGTTGTGTTAGGATGATGATAACGATAGAACTCCTCATCGAAAAATTGACTTTCCTCGTCATCTAAACCCGAATAATGTTCTTCATCTGGTTCTTCATAACCATCATCAAAAGCATTTTGACCTGGCCGTTTTATTTGCGCACTTGCAGGTGGTGATGGAGCTGATGGACGTTTTATAGGCGATATAATACGATCACCCGGTGATGTATATGTTGCTGCTCGATTTGCTGTATTATTAGTACATTGTGGCAAATCTTCATCGAGATCCATAACATTTGACATTGTCGGCAAGACGTGGCGTCGGTTAAGTGCTGGTAAATGTCCTCGTTGTGTTGGCGCAAAATGATTAAAAATTTGTTTTTTCGATTCCGTTTGTTTAGGCGCAGTTAGAATTGTTTCTGTACGATAAAATGTATTATTTATCAACGTACTACTACTAGGTACACTAATATCAGGTAACGGTGGATATTTTTTTACAGGTACATCAATAGCCTCAGGATCAGAATTATTTGGAATAATATATGATTGTTCACGAACAATTTCACGAAAATCATCAATCGTTGAACGAATTATCGGTACAGTAGCTGTCGTTGTTGTATTTGGAAGATTGTGTGGAGATATCGTACCATTTGTTATTGTCAAACGTGGAGTGCCATTAGTACTATTAGGCATAGTCATATTGATATATCTAAAAAGTAATAGACATCAAATATATTGCATTCACTAAAGAAACAATATCTATTCAGTTAAGATATCTGCAAACGGTAAAATAGTGCGAAATTAAAACACAATATGTTATAAAATATTTGCGTATAAAAATGAATACCAGTTCAATTACGCATTCTATTGAAATTGTATTATTCATTCAATCACATTTAATAAGTCTTGTAAAAAACAAACAAAAGAATTGTGCGTTGTTTTACACTTTAAAAAAATTAAAGACAGGAGATTCGTTTTATGTTTCTAAGTCAACACTAAAGAAGAAACACTTTATTATAATTATTTATTCTTTATAAATCACATCTATCATTATTATTATTCTCTTCTATCTACTTAATTTGTGTTTATTTTAATAGTAATATGTAACCTAGTGATTAATTATGATAATGAAATAATTACTATCGAGGATCTATCATTTACCTTGAAATTATAATTCCAAATTTTTTCCGTGTAAAAAATATTTCTTGAGTAAATAAAGTATGTTTGTGTGCACACACATTCAACCGACTATCGACTACAAAACAAAAGAAAAAAAGATGTTGATAATGTTGTGAATTCAAACCTTTCTTTTTTTTTCTTCTTTTCTTTCTTTGCCGATTTTGTTTTTACATGTTGTTCTTTCAACTCAATTACAACAAAAAAAAAGGGGATAAGAGAATGAATAAAAAACTGGGGTTACTAAAACAACAAACTAAAACATAAGCAAAAGATACAAACAATACAATGAACAGAAAATCCGTTCATATGGTTTCTTTTTCAAATCGCATAAAAATTCACCGATAAAAGAATTCGCTCTGATCTTTTTTGTCTTTATTTTAATCAAAAATTTAAGTTATAAATTTTTTTTGAAGTAAAAGAAACTAAAACACGCATAAGTACAGTAAAATATCGATTATTATAATATAATCAAATTTACCAGTGACCTGAAGTTATATAGATTCATGTAAATATAAAGCAGTGAGTAAAACTATGCCATGAAATAAATTCTAGATTAAATATTTAACTTTCATTGTTTCCGAATAAAACAACAATGAACGATAGTTTTCTTTCATAGAGTATAGAACAAAGCACGAGTGTTGAGATTGTTGTTATTTAACTAGGTAAATTCATAGGATCGGATTGCTTTCAACGCTATTGTAAAATTCTACTGCAATCGATCTAATGATCATCATACATGTGTAGAAAAATAAATGCATCTTTTAACAATTTCTTTGAACGGTTTGTCGAAATAAATTGAGAAAAACGAGCTGTATTGATCGCTGGCATAGTCCCACATTGGCAGATCTCTTTGGTAGTATTTAGCAATGAGTGTTAAATTGAGGTTCACGTTAGTAGTAATATGATCGATGCAGAACAAATCATTGCAACTCGACTAACTAAAATAATGGAAAAAAAAGTAAGAGGAAGATTGATGAATGCAGTCTCTGAATCACAGTGAATATGAAAATGTGGAATTGAGATCAACTTGATGAAATCAACCAGTGACCTGAATATAAAAACGTTCATATGAAAAAAAATTAGGTTTTAGTAAACTAGACAACTTTTAAGAATCTTGATAATAAATTCAAGTGATGACGAGAGTTCGATGAAAACTGATCGATCAATTTCTTATGCGAACACGTTTATTATTATAAGCAAAAAACTGTGATTGAGACTGTACTTATCTTCAGTGTATCAAACAATATGCATACAATCGTTGATTTGTTCAAAATTTGCTGAATGAAAGTGCCAATAATTTCTTTGACAAATTGAGAATGAGAACACTGTATCGCTAGAGTTCGTTCTTTCTCAAAAGACGCATGCATTATACTCATAACTTTCCACGTATCACACTAAGATATTCTTCATATTATTGAATGGCTTCTCTGTATAGTATATAGCTATTTCGCCATTTATTGTTGTTGCTAAATAAATCTTTGAAAGCAAATATGGCTATCTTAGTTTAAAATTCCACAACTGATTGTCGCTTTCATCACAGTTAGCATGCTATTAAAAGTATCATGAAATATTTAATATTGAATTATCAACATTCGACATTTGCTTTGAATTGAGCACGATGTTTGTCTAAGAAATAATCTTGAATAAAAGCTTCTATGATATCCGTGGCAAAGATTGCATTTAATTGTATTTGTTAAAGAACTATGTGTCAACAGTCCAACAGTCAATATAGACACTTGATGAAGATATATATATATATATATGAAGTTGTTCGATGAGAAAATTCATCACATTCATATTCTGTGTTGTTGTCATAGGTAGCCCTTTTCACCAGATGGATCTTGACGAGAAGCTTCCCCCATTAAAATTTTCTATTTCAAATACTCCTATCCATGGAATTGTATTCCTGTCGGTGATATTAACTAACCCAAAAGATGTAATGCATTTAATGTCATATGATCACGACAACTATTGTCGACCACTACAGTCAGCCCGATTACTTCAATTTGAGCATCTAATAAGATTAAGATAGAAATGAATGAATGATGCTGAATGAAACCAATATTAACTTTACCAGACTTGCTCGAATCGATGATTAAAATGATTAAAACTATAATAACACACCATCACACACATTTCAATGATCTATTGTATCCAATACTGACATACAGATAAATATTTTTAAAAAAGTAGAAGAATATTAAATTTTCAAAAATGAATAGACGTTGTAGACGAATATAATCAGAATTGAATATTCTTTTCTTTTTTTTTGTTTTTATACTTTTCCATCTGTGCATCATTACATCTTCTTTGTTTGATTCGTTACACTGATCCTTTCTTATGCCACGATATCTGGGTGTATGAATACAGTTTGTAAGAAGAGCATATATTTTTAATAAGTTTCTGGCATCATCGATCTAGTCAATTGAGTGTTACGGAGACATAGCAGACGTTGCTTTTCTTAGAGTGATCATTTCGACTGGTAAAAATACTGATATAAACGAAATAGTTATTGTTATTTTAACAACAAGTAGACTTAAAATAGCACGGCAGATAGAAAAGTAGCTTTGTTTAAACGTTATATGTTTCAAATAAATCAACGTTAAATTATACAACCTATTCTATTTCATATATTTTAAAAATTACTCAGGAATGCCAAGAAAATAAAAGTTATCCTTTTATTTTATGTAATCGAATAGTTTATCTTTTGTTGTAGGGTTAACGTTTTTTTGAATAATATGCAATCAACGGTGAATCTGTTTTATATTTTTTCTTTAAAAATTGTCAATCAATCTGATAATCTAGAAAATCTACTATTTGATTCAGGAAAATCCATTCCCGTCACAAATGCTGTAAATAAACCAAATAGAATACAAGGGACTAAATATTCACAATTCCAAATCAATTTCAAAGATACACCATCATCAAATGGCAGTATACTGATAATAATACCTATGACGACAAATACAATTGATGTCCATTGATAGATTTTTAATTTATAATAAATTGGTGTTTGAACTTCGCCTTGATAGGCTTCTTCAACAAATCGACTAAGGCCAATTAAAATAAAATACAGACTAAGTATCAAAGTTAATGCAACATTGGAATACCAAAGTCTCCATAAAAACATTCCAATGACAAGATTTGCCAACATGGAGTAACCTGCTGTTACATGAACATAAATATCTTTCAAATCTGATAGTGAACACACTCGTGATCGAGGATTGGTAACTAATATTCCGATAAATTTATTTGTTGGTCTACCATGACAACATCCTTGTATGACACAACGAAAACGACCTAGACCTTGTATCCAAGGACTTGCTAAAGCATATGCCGATAGAATTGAAATCAACGGAATAGAAAAAAGCCATGAAGCTAGTATTGAGCCGATAGCACCACCCATAATACAACCAAAATAACCAAATGGTCTAGATAATCCAGAAGATTTTTCAATATATTGTCCCCATATTCCTGCGCCAATTAAAGACGATGTGCTAACGAGTACTATAGTATAAGTATGTGCGACAAGAGAACAGAGTAGAAAAGTGCCAGTAAATGTAGTTATAAATGCATAAAAACTGTGACTAATAACACGTATTTTACCAATTCTAAAGCATGACCATGAATTTGCTAAAATTTCGAAATAATTTCTTATATAAATCCATAATGTTTCTCGTTTAATACAAATTATAAATAATATAAAACCTGCTATAACATCCAGTATACTATGCATTCCTGTAGTAACACAACTTGCAGATATAAGAATTGATATAATGTAAAATATGAAATTATATTTCGGAAAACTCCATGTATAATAATAACCGGACAAAAATGCCCACGATACATGAAATGAAGGCAAGGCACCAACTGGCCCGTCTAGATCACGTTCATGTAATAATATTTCTCCTATAATTGTTGTCGGACTAAACTCTCTAGGTACAGCTACAAATGGAAATATGACTTGTAGATAAATGCCAATAGAAATATTCATCAAACCAGCAAAAATAAAAGAACGAATTTGTTGTTTTGTTTGTAAAACACAAGGCAAAAATATGACATATGGATAAGCAGAAAGATAAAATAATTCTGTCCATTCTATAATTGGTAGATTATTTTCAAATGTTAAATAAGTTGATATTGAATTCACAGGCGTTCCAATAAATATAATAGTTTGATACAAGATTAACCATGGAATTAAAACAAAACAATAAACTGACACAATATCTTTCAATTGACGTTTCATCTTTACATTTTCCGGTATGTTTAATAATGGATTCCAAGTACATTCAGGAAATCGTTTTTTTAAATCCTCATTTTCATAGCCATGAACAAGTGCAAGCCATGCTAATGTAAAAATAGGAGAAATTAACCAAAATCCACTTTTTGATTGAAAACACATTGATATACCAATACTTAATAATGACGATCCAATATAAATCGGATGCGTAAATATTCTATATACACCTGTTGTGACTAATTTCGGTGGTGGATATGCATTCATTGGAAGTCCATTGCCTTTTATCCATAGTTCTAGCATAGCAGAAATCATCAAAACTACTCCGAATAAACTTAATAAAATATCTACGATGGAATTTGTTGGCATCGGAAGATGAATATATTTTTCTGTTTGTTTTGACCAAAACATTAATACTAAAGGAATCAAAATAGTAAATAGAGAACCATAAAGTATTTTTCCAATAAAACTCATCGTCGGTTTACACTCAACATTTTCATGTATAGACCAACCGATGGCAATTGAACGATCATTTTCATAAAGTTCACTCCATGTCTGCCATTTACATTCTTTCATATTGAGAACTCCCGATGGAAAAGTATTTTTGATCCAAGAAAATTTATCAAATACAGTCTTGATCAAAGGTCCATTACGTAAAGTATATTTTTCAGATAACATCAAACGATAACGCCCAAATTCAATGATATCATCATTGATAATTCCATCGACAGATTTGGTTCCATTATGAAAAATTAAACATCGCTTTTGTTCACCGTCCCAACGTATCCAAACAATATGTTGATTTTCAGATAGAAATCTTCCCCATCGTAAAATACTGATTGGTAATTGCCATGGTTTCAAAGTTAACGTTAATCGTTCGACATATCCCAACCCTTTACGTATCGTTTCATCAATTTTTATTTGTCCTGATGCGCTTGGCATAAAACATTCCCATAGAATATATCCATCATTACTTTCAAACAATTTTTCAATAATAGACTCACTTTTCGATTCCCATTGACCAGATAATTGCAAGGAATTAATGTGAAAAGATTTATTTTCCAATACTGGCAAACTATAATTTGAAAATGTTGCTTGCGATATTAAATGACTTTTTTGAAGAAATTGCAAAATATTTGTAAAGCTAAGTTTTAAAAAATTCCATTCAAGCTCTCCTAGATAAACAATGGTTACATCACTAGTTTTCTCATCAACTATATCTGCGTACCATTTGTAGAGATAAAAATTTTTTCGTGTGACCATATTATCTAAAATCTGAAAATAAAATTATTGTTTTATTGATAATCTGTGGATTTTCTTTGACACGGTAAATTCCAGCTTCGCCGAATCTTTTTTTGCCGATGATTATTTTCGCCGACTCCAACTTTGCCGAATAAAAATCTTGACCGAAAAATATCGAATCAAATTTGATCCATTCTAGATATAGAATTTTATCCTAACTAACTACTTTAATAGTGACTTGATTAATTAACCCCATCTGACTTGGTANAACCCCATCTGAGTTGGTAACCATCTGAGTTGGTAACCAACTGAGTTGGTAGCCAACTCACTTGGTAACCAACTCAATTATATCTGTTGCCTTATTTAATCAGGTGCCAACAGGTGTAGATGTGAGTGTGGGTGTGGGTGTATGCGTGAGTGTGTGCGTGGGTATGTGCGTGGGTTATCAACTCAGATGGCTACCAAGTCAGCTGCCTAGGGTGTGGGTGTGTGCGTGGGTTATCAACACAGATGATTACCAAGTCAGTTGGTTACCAACTCAGATGGTTACCAACTCAGATGGGGTTAATTAATCAAGTCACTATTAAACTAATTAGTTAGGATAAAATTCTATATCTAGAATGGATAAAATTTGATTCGATATTTTTCGGTCAAGATTTTTATTCGGCGAAGTTGGAGTCGGCGAAAATAAAGTTCGGCGAAGCTGTACTAATTCCTTTGACACAATACGATCAAGCATACAATTGATACATCTATATTCTTCGTACAACTAGAGGTGTCAGCCGAGCGGCTGAGTCGCCGCAGCAGCCGAGTTTTCTATAATATCAGCCGCCGCCGCCACCAAATTGCTGGTAACTTTAAGAATTTTTGGGGAGCCGCCGCTGCGAAAAAACAATTTTCGTCGTTGCGCCGCTGCAAGAGATAAAAATTTTTGATAGCGTCATCCACCGCCGTTAACATCAATACATATGCGATCGAATCGAACATTTTTCTTTTAATTTTCATCAGCGAATTTTTTACTCAGCCGCCGCCGTCTCATAAGGACTTGCAAATATCAACCGGTGCCGCCGCTGTGGAAAACAATTTAAGAATTTGTAGCAGCCGCCCCTGAAGACATTACTCATTCAAATAATAAGCCGCTGGAAATCTTTAAAAATTGAAAATTGTTGCCCACCGCCGCCGTTCACCCCTTCGGCTGACACCTCTACGTACAACTACAAGTCTGTGTTTTTCTTTTTTGTACGAAACAGAGCTCCGAATGGGATGGGATGGAAAGAAAAAGTCGTTCCATGGGACAATCCACTTTGTCTTATCCCACTTCATGGAATAATTTATATAATAAAAAGATTCTCTCAAAACTCAGGACCAACTTATATTATTCTTTTCTTAATTCAATCATCTCAGTTTGCTCTATGTGAATGTTTGGACCAGTTATTTGATATTGAAATTTTTCTACAAATTATTGATTTCGTTAAGAATGAAATTGCAAAACTTGAATTTTCTGAATTCCGTCAGAACTTAAATTGTATTTTTTTTTGTTCGTACACGATTTCACTTTCATGTCTCTCGGGATTCTTTAGATCTTTGTGAACTCAGATAAAGTCAATAACACTTGAAGCTGTGCATAATTCACCAGAATCTCCCCTGTACATATTCAGTAGTTTCAAACTTGAAACTTGAATTCAGTTGAAAATAGCAACACTGTTAGCGCAAGTCCCTATGGGATTAAGATGTGAAACACGATGAAACTCCTTTTCTGGAATCCGTCTATCACGGTCAGTGATGGTCTGTGAAGCGTCTCTGTTACGGCCTATATTATGATGTATGGAGTCTCTAGAAACCATCACAGACCGTTACAGAGAAATTAATTAATTAACCAATTAGCCGATTAATTAATTTCTCCGTAACGGTCTGTGGGGCGAGGGGGATGGGTCCAAATTTCTAACCTATATACTTCAACACTCCTTTCCGATCGTGTTTCACAAAATTGAAATTTTCAACTTTAAATTCATAGCGATATATGTGTGAGTCACGATTCTTCAGAATGCTATTGGTTTATATATTGAAAATTTCAATTTTCAATTGAATTCAAGTTTCAAGTTTGACATATATGTACATATTACTTCTTTTAAATAAAATCTTAGAAAAAACTATTCGCTTTACGTTTAATTATTTGAACTTCTGGAAAAGACGAAAGTTTTCTATGAAAAATAGGAGAAAAGAAAGTCACCAAGAAGATTTTGTTTTGAAGAAATAGTATTTGCAATCAGTGTAACTATGCTAAATTCTATTATACAGTACCAGCATAAAATACTTTCTGAAGTCATATTTCAAAGAAAATAACTTGAAATTTTCAATGATAAAACAAGAAAAAAATCCCATGAAATTAGAATAGGATGGAATGAAATTCTATCACATTCACAGCCCTGAAATCAACGGTTCTTGACAATGTTATTGCAATTACTGTCACTAGACATTAAGTAATTATCTGTTTTCAGTCGAATGAGTCATATAGACTCTAATTATATAAATATAAATGGATAAAAAGCAGAAAAAAGATCAAAATACCTAGGTAACTAATTTAATGTTCTCTTGTGACAATTATACAGCCAATAACTGATTATTCGACAGCAACACGAAAGAGTGCTTCGCATATGTATGTGCAATCTATAAAAAGCATCAATGAATCATATGACAAAATATTTACATGAAAACATTCACAACAGTTTTATATTCTGACAAAAACGCCATCGTCAACGACGTAATTGCTTTTTGAAATATAATGCAGCACGAAGCTATTTGTCATAACCTCCGAAAAAATATAAATGATTGAATCATAATCTATTCGTCATCGAAGAGAAAAGTAGAAAAAGAATGTAGATTAATGTTTGTATGGTTTGCATCTAACGAGAAAAATATTTGCACAAAGTTTAATAAGTGAAAAGAAAGAAAAACTTTCACCACCAAAAGTTCTTTTTAATTATTTTGCTATTAACTTGTAAACACATACAAATAGCAATCGGTTTCAAAGAGAAACGACGTAATAACTGGAGGTAAAGCAATCAATAGAAATAAGTGATTCGTTTTATTTTTAATGATTTCTGTACAAATATTTGTAATGGGATCTGACAACACGTTCTTTAGAACGACAAGATACTTTCGAGAAAGCGTCATTAAAGTTGTTTAGACTTGACCATTTTCTTTTTGACTAGAAAATTAAACTTCTTCATTTAGCTGACGATTTATTTCGATATTTATTTGGTTCAAACCAATTCTGAGTCTTTAAAAACTGCTTCGAGAGCATACATAGCAAATTTATGTATCATCGCTTGTCGAATTAGTCATTATTTGCAGTTCACAATAAATTCTCATCAAGCGTGAAAATTAAATTTTATTTCAACGTAAATCATTTGCAATCATACTTTTTTTGTCATTGTGAAATAAATTTGAAATCTATTGATATCCTGAAGCGACATTCAATATGTCGCTTCTTATAAATAAGGGCAAGGGTCTTTTACTTTTGATTATTTATTATAATTGAATGTGTGAAAAGTGGTCAAACAAAAAGTCAAACTGAATCTTGCTCGTCATTAGTATATACTCTCACACACATTGCACTTATACTATTAGTAACTAATTGACTATACTTTTTGTTTACATTTATTGCATGAAAAAGATTGTGCGACATTTCTTCTTCTTCACTGATATCAACATGAAGTGCAACATACGAAAAAGTGTCAACACAAAATTATAGCCTTCATTATCTATATGATAACTGAAAATAAAATATATATAAATATACATCATTCTTCTCTGTACCATCTATCTGAAATTATTTGTTAATTTTTACTTGTTTCGTTTTTTTCCGACTTACAGTGGTGAGGAAACACGCGAAACTAGAAGAAAGGGGCTGAAGTGTAATCCAATGAGAAGAAAGATAATTCCAAAATGATCATTTCCAGCTCACGACATTTTTTCATCGGACACTTTCTCAATAAATTTGTTTTATTGATTGTGGTATTCTTCACAGCTACATTGATGTGTTTTTATTTGATAAAATAAATGAAATATATAGAACATAGCCCAAAAATATTTGTCCGTGCCTGTAGAAATAATCTGAAACTTTAAAGTAAACACGTTGCAAACGAATGAAGGACTTTTTTCTGAAGCAGGACAAAAATAAATATACTACTGTTAATGGTAAACAAACAGCAGAAGGCTAAGAGCTTTTTAAAAAAATGTTCATACTTATTTTTCATGATAATGTGATAATTATAATTTTATTATAATTGTTTCTATTTTACTAACGAGAAAGAGAGCAAAGTGATGGCATGAATAGATTCTATCAAATTAGAAAGATTTATTAATAAACAATTGAATATTGTGAAGCCTTCTAAGTCAACAAATGAAGAACTTGAGGGTATTATTTTGTGTGCAAACAAATGGATCACATTTTACAGGAATCTTCTTTTATTTCTATCATTGTTAATTGAACTTATTTTATTGAGAAATTCTAAATGATTTTTATTCTTTTAAATGTTCATAAATAGCGTTGACGTGATTCTTCTAAAGAGATTTTCAACTCGAATCACTGGTAACTACGCACATCTTCAAGTTTTAATACAAATCAAATTTTAATTCCTAAATAAGATTTGATTTTTTTGACATATATAACTTTTAGATTGAAAATAGTTCGAGATTTTTTTTAAAGTTAAAAATTGATTCATTGCTATGGTATGCAGTCAAAACAGTAGAATTGAACAGTTGATTACGTATGTGATTTGTCACGAATCTTTTGATGCCTCACGTATTGTACCTTGTTCGCATGCTTACTGCTATAAATTTATTCACAAAATAGCTTCATTGAATAATGATGAATTTAAAATATTAAAATAAAAACACTTTAGTTCATTACCTCGCAATAGGTCGATATGAGATCTAGTTGAATCATACGGCACGTAAATTTTTTCATTGTTTAAAAAAAGTTAATCGTATTGTCACCCTTCAAAATATTAAAATTGAGACATAATTAGGATGGTAGCAACAATTTTAATTAGTTTAAATTACATATATACCTCATCCTTGATTTCGACTCTTTTATTCGGTCAATAACGCCTACTTTTTTAAACTGTAGAAGATTCAGTTTCTTATCCAGATATATGATTCCACGTTTTGTTTCTTAATTCAATGTTCAAAATTATTTATCGATTGTGAATTGACTCTCGTTGAATATACATGTGACAAATGTAAAAATTTTTTAAAATTCTAGGAATGCTATCCGAAGTAACATAAATCTCGTCTCATGCAAACACATCAGAAAGTATCCACCGATAAAACATTACCAGAAACAATGACATGCGAACAGCATTCAAAAAACAAACAACTGAACTATTGGTGTTGTGAAAAACTCATTTGTATTGATTATCTTCTAGTTGATCATACATCTATTTCAAAAGATAATACGCTCAAAGTATTAGAAACGCAGGTTAGTGTTAATACTATCTATACTAGAAGGATATATTAAGAGAGTTTATTTTGTTACTAACTTTAGCATTCAATTACAAGATATGCAATCGTTTTTAGATGAATGAATCAACCGAGCACAATAGTTAATAGATGAAAATACTAATGATTTTCAATCTACTAAATTAAGCATTAAGGAAGCTATGACATTATTACATGAGATTATAAAGACATATAATAGAAAAATGTCAGAAAAAAATCTCGGTTGTTAAAGAAAAATTGAAGGCACAATTTTCAGATTATATCAATCCACTTAAAATGAGTTACAAAGTTTCATCCTAAAAGAAAGAAATTTGGATGTTCTGTAATAATCCGACAAAATGAACACAAATAAATAGAGACTTTAATAATTATATAAACGAATCAATAAAATCATTACGATTGATGATTATTTAGAAGGGCTTGCTCAGTTTCAAGTTCTAAAAGAAAAAAATTGAACTATGTGAAAGATTTGTTGCAATCCTACTACTTTATCATAATCTAGAACTTAAACAGTTCATTTTTCAAAATCGAACGTGTCAAAGATTAGATTTAAATGATAGAAACTGATCGATCCCAGATACGAAGATATTGACGAATGCCTTAAAAGAAAGTAAGGTAATAATAGATGGTCTTGTTGACTTGTAAACGTAAATATATATCTATTTCATGATTGAAATTGAATTTAAAGCAATAAATTTAAACATAAAGATTATTTCCTCGCATATTTTTTTCATGCGCTTGTTTGTTGGTCGAGTACAGACGCTTAGAATGCTAAATATGCGAGGAAATCAAATTGAATCACATGGAACTGAATACATCGCTGACATTCTTAAAGTAAACAAAGTAGCTGATTTCTCATTTCGTCAAAGATTTCTCTGATCATTGTACACAGATATTTGCCGAACTATATCTTAAGGGAAACCAAATTGAAAAACAAGGCGCTCAGCATATTGCTAGTGCTGTAAAAACGAATCAAGTAAACATTCTGTTTGTCTTATCGTTGTTATATCTGAATGCAGTGTTCGTTTTCCACATGTTCTTACTATATTCCACCGAAAAATAAACCAGATCGAAGAACAGGGTACTCAATATATTGTTGATACTCTCAGAACTAATCAAGTAAATAGTCAATTTTTTTCCACTACTGATTATCACACACTTCTTCAATTAAATTTATACAGACGCTTATTATGCTTGACCTCGAACAGAATCAAATAGAATAAATATAAATTCAATGCATCCAACTATCATTGACATGTAGATGCATTTTTTAAGTTTTTTTTAGTAAAAAGTAAATTTTAGCCTTCGTCTCGTGAAGGTTTCGATGAGCAAACGGTATTGGAAGTCTTCGTTGAGAAAAATAAGCGATAAATATGTCAAGAAAATAGAAGACTTGAATTCGAATGTGAGTCAGATATTTTTAAGATTATTGAAAAGAACATATCTTTATGTAGTATACTTCACTTTTTGAATTATTTTATTTTTTTTTATGCTCAATATGAATAATGTCTTGTGCATGCGCATAATATTCTGATACGTCGTATTCAGTAGGAATAAGAAATTTTCTTATGTAAAATTGAAATTTCCAGCCATTATTATGTATTATTTGTAAGCACTCTAGATTCATCATTGAATAGTTTCTACTTGAGTATTCTTCTTGGAAAAATATCATAAATTTATCAAATTTATCTTTTTTATATCTCATTTGTTATCATTTTATCTTAAAATAAATGTAAACTATAAATGATAACATGTAATAAATCGCTTCAGCCATCATTCGTTACATCAATTCTTCTTTTGTAAAGTATTTGCCATGCATTCAAACTCTTCATTATTAATAAATCGCCCTGAAT
Organism: Rotaria socialis; assembly: GCA_905331475.1. Lineage (NCBI taxonomy): Eukaryota > Metazoa > Rotifera > Eurotatoria > Philodinida > Philodinidae > Rotaria > Rotaria socialis. The sequence continues at coordinate 64,273 of CAJNYU010001767.1, read as the reverse complement.
CATAAACTGATTCGAATGAAAGAAATGTATATTTGAGTCGTAGGGGTCTCTGTATGCTTAACAAACATACGTGATATTTTTGTTTTCCGGTTTACTTCATGTTATTAATCATTGATCTCGCACGTTTTAATGATACTAAAAATCCACATCACGGTTTAACAAACAAAGTTATATTAGGATATTGGTTTTGATAATCTTAAATTTTGCTCAAACAGATTAATATATGTCGCTTGAGTTTTGATGAAGTATATTACATTTGTTTTTGTTGATATCAGCTTCCATTGCTAATGCAGTCACGAGGTTTTGACGGAGAAAATAAAAACAATTTTAGTTTAGCTTCGAATAGTATAAAAACAAAATTGTTTCCTATAGAATATATCAGAGTGAAGAATATTTCAATATTCCAATTCGAGCAGAAATATTATAGTGTGTCTCTTATTGAGAAATACTCAGCTATGAAGCTTTTTTACAAATAATAAAATTAGTTGAATAAACTCTAAAACCACAACAGTTCAAGTTTATTGATGACAATTTATTTCGTATCGAATTTTACAACAATCAAAGTCTGTTGATTTTGTACTACCATCAAGAAAATTACATTTAAATTAATGTCAATATCTGCGAAAATAACAAATCGGCCTGAATCAATATTAGTTTTTAAAAAGACCCTTGAATTATTAGAAATCCGATATTAATGATTAGATACCTTTCAATTCAAAACAAATATCAGCATTTTCGATCACCCATGATTTGTGTTTTCGAACGTATGGTTATTACCCGTATGTGAAATAACCAAACGTCAACTAATGAACATGTTATTTTCACAAAAAATGTTATTAATAGTGAAACTACTCATTTAGAAAAATCAAAAGTATATAGTATTTGTCAAGGGCTATTCGTTATTACCGCAGTCTACAACAAGCAGAAGTAGACAAAAAAAAAATGTGTTATGTACGTTACGACTATCCAATGAAAAATATCATGTTTTTTATTATTATGATTTATCCAGTGAAAAGAAAAGAAATGTAACTTTGCAGTTTTATATTTTATATAGAATGTGTATGGTTGAATATTAAACTTTAAAACGATGAGAAATTCAATACTTTTATTTCCGTAAATATTTAAAATCCATTGAAAGATAAAATAAGGATTTTATTTATGACTGAAGCTTGTTTCACTAACAAGTAAACTAAAATATAATTGCTAGTATGATCAAATGTTCTAAAATAAAAACAAACGACGGGTTAAAATTTTATTGTGATTCAATTACAAAATATTAAAGAAAAAATTCCAATTTTGTTTGGGAGGAAATTTAAACCTACTACTCGATAGAAAGAATAATTCATGACGAATGAATAAAAAAAACAGAACGAGAAACTATTCATCTGCGTGAAATTCGAAAGAACACAGGAAAATTTTTTTAATATTATTTTTGTCTGCCTAAAGTAAACAAAAACCATAAAAGGTGTTATTTGTCCTTTTCTCTCACGTGGATGGGGAAAGAATGAAAAATACCACATGACGTAAGGGCTCTTTCCAAGTGTATTGTAAAACGAGTAAATTTACAAAAAAAACAAATCACGAAAATATTTTCCCTTGATAAGAATATTCATTTAAATAAGCATGCATGAAAAGTGTAACTTATCATTCATAACTTATTACTGAATTCAATCAAATTGATATGGCTACTAGATCCATGACTCAAACTGAAGATTTCAATAAACAATCTCATCTACACTATAGTTGTTCTCTTGTAAGTAAAACTGAAGAATCAAAAAATCTGATCGCGCTAGGTACACGTGTTTTAAAAGAAGAATCGAATATTGAAAAAAAGAAATATTGTTTCAATGAATCGGAAACAATAAAGCAATATCGAATTCAAAGTCTTAGTCATTGGCCACATTTTATACCAAATAAAGAATCGATGATATCTGCTGGTTGGTTTTCATGTAATATAAACGACCGAGTACTTTGTCTTTATTGTCATAAAGCGTGTCAACAGTGGACAATAAATGATGATCCCAGTGAAGTTCATCAGCGAATTTCTCCTCAATGCCCATTTGTTCTTTCGATGCCTTCAAAAAAATGCTCTCCAAAAATAATTAATGATAAATTAGACGAAGACTTTCAACCATCACATCCAACAATGGCTGAAATATCAAAACGAGAAGCAACATTTTCTAAAATTATTTGGCCTGAAAATTCACCAAGTATTGAAAATTTGGTTCGTGCAGGATTTTATTGTACTGGTGTTCCAAATGAAGTGACATGTTTTTATTGCAATGGTTCATTGCATAAATGGGGTCCTAACGATAATCCAATGGTTGAACATGCTCGATGGTTTCCTCATTGTGATTATGCTAAACATCTATGTGGAAATAATTTATACGGAAAGATTCAAAGTTCAAAGAAAAACCTTTTAGCAGAAAATAAAATTGATCCAAATGAATTGAGGCGTTTAGTTATAGCACGGCTTGATTTACCTGCAGTTAAACGTCTTCGTTCACAATATTCATTATCATTGATTAAACGTTGTATCGAAGATCAATTTAAGATAAGAAATGATGATTTTGAGTCAGATAGTGATTTATCCATGGCTTGTCTTGTTCTACAAAAACAAATTGATATACTTCAAAATTCTAAACACAATTTTATAATTCCATCAAACGATCAACAATTGAACAATTCATCTCAACCTGCTAAGAAATCATTGGGTGAATGTTTTATATGTCTTACTGAAGAGAAAAAGCTAGCCTGTATGCCATGTGGACATTTATGTGCTTGTGTGCCGTGTGGATATGCACTTAAATCATGTCCTATTTGTCGACAACATATTAAAGGTTTCATCAGCGTTAGTGCATAGCTTTCTTTTTTATATAAAATTTTAATCGAGTTGTTTTGCAATAGAATCGAGATATTTTTATTTGAGCATGGTAAATCGCCTATTCAAATTATAGATTTTATTATTGTCAATTACATAATATACATGTTTATATATATGCATATTGTATGAAGTTTTTGTTTTTGATTTTGTTAATAATAAAATACAAAATTTCAAATGATTCATTTAAAATAGTTGCAAAATAATTGATCAACACAAAATTTTGTTCATAGTCAAATCATAGCTAAAGAAATGAAATAAAATAGCCATTGCATATATATTTCATTTTTTCGATTCATTATTATGACATGTTGTTTGAGTTTGATAGTCAGTAATGATATACTAACTAATCGTATCGATGTTCTGTAAGAATATGGTATAGAATTTATTCTGTTTGGTTGATCTGCAAAGTGATGCATTATGAAGTATTGCAGTGATATTAATTGACATATGTAATACAACTTTTAATCGGTTTTCATTTACTACTACAGTAAAAATTTCATGTTTTCATTGAAACTGTTACTTGAGATGATCTGCACAAAGCAAACGGACACTTTGATTTTTTGAGTATAATAAGGTCTGTAATAGATGGTGCAAAAAGTTCTGTATTAGTTTTTATAGTTAAATACTTGATCAGTAATATTTCTTATTACTAACAGAAACAGCTGAACAGAATGAATTTGTTTTTAATTTCTGAAATATCTAAATCAAAAGCAATGTTTTTTCTCGAAAACTTTTATTGAAGTTTCATAGAATACGGATAGAAACCTAAGCCGATATCAGAAAGAACTCATAGGAGTACTAGTATATAGAAATTTTACATTTTATTGATAGGAAAAATATTCATCAAGTCTTTGAGTAAAAGATACTATTTGAAAAAGAAGAAACGCCACTTTCTATAGCAATATCAACTAAATTAACATCATAAACTAGTCGAGATTTTCAGTACATCATGCTAAAACACATTTTAATGAAAAAGCTCAATCTACATATATTTGCATGCAAAATTCTGTAACAGAAGAGTTTTCTTAAATTCAGAAAGCATTTAGTTCTTTCAAACAAAATGAAATCTTTAGTATATTACAATTCTTTGTCGAAAACAAAATCAATATAAGATACTCGCTCTGTCCGTTGTTTTCATTTTATAATTATAATATTTACGTGTATTGAGCTTGAATTAAATCGACCGCACAATCTTAATATAAAAATTTGTGCAACAGTTTTCAATAATAGAAATTTAGCATTATTTCTTAGTTAAATAACAAAAAATGTATTTATATAAATAATTCAACGAAACCATAATTGAATAGCAGATAATTCATTTTCATCTCTAATGACTAGACAATATGATGGTAAACGATTTTTTAACCATTGAACAAATTCATCTTCGATAAATAATGAATGATTCGTTGGTATCACCCCATCGATCATCTTGACATTGAAAAGTTAATGCACGAAGATTTGGCACGTTTTCAATTAGATCAACAACTATTGATCGATTTTCAATATTGATTAATAACACTTCGCATTGATCACCTAATAACGATTGAATCAATGAAATACATTCTAAACCATAGAACTGTCCATCGTTTGCTATTAAATCAAGTCGACAAATGGATTTATTTTTTGAATTTTACTAGTGCTAATTGTGAAATAATTAAATAATCCATTGTTATTGAATGAAGATAATGAGCTCGATCGAGTAGTTGATGAAGATCAGTTATTGATTGATCAGTTTCATCGGGATGAATAATCGATACTAATTCAATTGATACTAGTCTATCAAATTTTGGTATAACGGACCAAAGAACATCATCAAATGGACAGGATAATTCCAGATGATGAATATTTGGAAATTGAAGTGGAAATTTTGATGCGAATTTTAATAAAAAATAATCAAGAATAAGGATATTGACATACTTTGAGGAACTATATTTTTTATCTATTGGACAAGTCGATTTTGACATATCACTTGAAAGATTTTAAAAAATTTTAAATCCACAAGGTAGTGTATACAGATAGATAAATCCATATTCAGTATTTGAATCACAGCACACAAACCATTGATGTTCATCAAGCCAAAATTTCGTTTGAAATGATTCAAGTAATTGATCGATTTCTTCATGTATAGTTTTCTCTATATCACTTTCATAGAACATCAATAATCTAAATACTCTTAATTTACGTAAATTACTAATAATTATTTGTTTCCACCAATATCCATTAATGTAAATACCATCTGTTTCAATAATTAATTCAGATAGATTAGGCATACTTTTTGGAAGATTTGTCACTGTTTCTAATGAACCTTTGAAACATATTTTCAATTTTGACATGCATGAAATCATACATGGAAATTGATCATTATTAGATGTATCTTGAATTCTTAAATCAACATTTTGTAGATTAGGTGTATGTTAAAATAAAAGAATGAAATCATTTATATTAAATAAATCATTTGCAATAGAAAGTTTTCCTAGCGATAACGAAATTATGGTTGGCAACGGTATATAAAATTCATTAAAAAATGGTATATCCAAATAACAGTATTTTAATTGTGTTAAAGTCCAAATATTATTTATGCAAATTTCTGCTGTTTTCACATCATCTTCGAAATTACACTTACTAATATTAAGATCAATTAAATGAGAACAGTCGCTTATAATATTATTAATTAAATCTGTTGAACGAATATAATATAATGTAAGTGATCGTAATTTCGTAAATTGTTGAAAACGAAAACCATAGGAAAAGAATAAACTTGGATGTTGAAGAGTATCGTCATCGTTTGAAAGATGAATTGATTTTATCTGATTAGCTACGAATGGAAGCTTATTTTGACCAATACTATCGAAATCCTGTTTGGATATATCGAAAATCAAGTGGATAAGTTTGTAAATGAAGATAAACTAGTTTATTAAGGCGAGAGTTCAAACCATGAAATGTATGCAGAAGTTGAATAGCATTGAAGTATTCAAATATATCAAGTATTAATTCATTAGCTAACGATTCAAAATGCACATTTGCTTAATAATAATAGCAACATTGAATGTTAAATAAAACTAAAAAGATCTTTACTAAGTTGACTAGTTTTTTTTTGTAGTGTCATTCGCTCCTATCCACAATGGCACAATATTGGATGATAATTTAAATCAATCACAATGAACTCCTGTGACGATTATTGATGGCACGCTTCGATGATTATCCTTCCTTCTCTTTCTGTTATCTTTCCATTGTTCTAATATATCTCTCTCCTGTCTCTCTTCTATCTCTCTCGTATATATACGTGTGTTATGCAGTGTTTCTAACAGCAAGTGTACACAGCAAATGCAAAATGTCTGGAACACCTGCTGTTTCCGAAATACACTCTGATTTACACGTTGCTCAGAAAACAAAAATGTAAGGCGTACACTTTGAAAAAGAAAATAACACTTTGATGTTAGATCACGAAAACTCATTTCGCTAAATCTTTGTCTGTTTGGACGGAATTAAATTACTGCCGTCGTCATCATCACTTCCCAGGTCGTGGAGGTACGACGAGAAACGGCCGGAAAGCGCTGGAAAGTGGAAGCAGTATTCCGATCGGAAATTACCGGGTTTTTTCCTGTGGATTCCGGACAACTCCCAGCTGGAAAGCACAGAAAACTGACCAGAATCCACAGGAAAAAATCCGGTAACTTCCAACCAGAATACTGCTTCCACTTTTCAGCGCTTTTCGGTCAGATACGGTGATTTTTCCGCATCTTTCCGGACAGCTCCTACGGTATCAGCCAGGGCTCCTAATGGGATGGGATGGGACGAAATTTTTAGTCCCGTGGGATAATGCAAGTCGTCCCATCCCATCCCATGGGATTTAGCAAAAAATAATTTTCATCCCATCTCATCCCATGGGATCCCATGGGATTCGCTATATTACGAAAAATCTTACTGAAAACCAAGGTTTATTTTTTTTTGTCACTGGAAATTCGACGTTTTCCAGCATTCCGATTTGAATATTGGAA
>CAJNYU010001767.1:23009-57121 GCA_905331475.1 Rotaria socialis | reverse complement strand
AACAGATAAAAAAGAATTTTTCTTATTATCTTTCTAGATTATCTGACCTCTTTTCGTTTATTTACACTTTGATACACTTTGTTTATAAAATCAAAGGGTGAAGATACACGTTTTTCACATAAACAAAATGTACAAAAACATTTTACTTCAGATTTCTATTAGAAACACTGGTGTTATGTATGAAGTTGTTACACTCTGGATATGTGAAGAAGCGAATAAAGATCATTGCCATGAGTGGTTGTAAGCTACTCCATCTCTATCCAGTTTGTCGAAATACATCAACTAAACAGAATCCTTTATTTATCGCTACAACTCCTTTGATCACACGATGGTACTAGTGTCTTGTCTGTGGACAATATACAAGCCATTCCATTTATTTTCAAACAAAATACAAATCTTTTTCTTTTACTTTTAAGCAGTTATTGCAAAAAATGTTCGATATGGGATCCATGGGCATAGTAAATTAACCTACAACGCTTTGCCCAACTTCCCAAAGCGTTGTCGATAATGTCTTGCTCAAGGTTTCCCCACTCAACTTTTCTAGCATTTTTTAGTCCTTTCAATGTTGGCACTTTGTGCTTTCGTACTCGTTCTTTCATAATCGCCCATATTGAATAGTCCATTGCTGCAGCATCAGAACTCGTAGGTAACCAGTCAAGCGGCATTATAACATTAATGTTATGTTCCTTCATATAAGAACTTGTATACTTTGTGACATGACCAGGAGCACTGTCTTGATGCAGCACCATTTTCTTTTGCATATCACCAGGAAATAAACGAGGAATATCATATTCAATAAGTGGCTCTATGATGTATTCGATATAATATTTGCTGGTTATTGTATGGCTCCATGTTCAATAAAATATATTTGAGTTTTTCCATGTGAACTGACACCAGCCCAAACCATTACAGCTACATGATGTAAATCGTTTTATTCAATTTTTTTAATTTTTGCTGGTAGTTGATTACTTCTAACATAGTATATATATATATATATATACATATATATATATCTTATACCTTGACTCGAATCGAGATAAAACCATGCTTCATCAGTAGTTAGATAATTCTTATACTTTTCATTTGATAATCGTCGGTACATACGCCAAGCTCGAGATCGTCTCTTTTCAATAATAGCTGGATAAAGTCGATGTACTGGCCTTTTTTCACGACATCTTGCATGAATAATATTACGCATAGTACGAAACGTGGTACCAATACTAATGCGACTAGAGACCTGCGGGACAAACTTTGTCGTATCCCGAATTCCGTTTGTCCCGTTGACAAAAAAATGTTTAAATGTTGCGTAGTTCCGTCAAAGAAAACAAAAGACCTCTTCTGCCTGATCAATAGGAAAAAAGAAGAGTGAAAATTTGTCAAACGAAATTGGTCGAGAAATTTATAGATAAAAATTAATTTGTTTTTATCAAAAATAGGAACTGGTTCTTTGAACCCTACTCGAAGTAAAGAAGATATTTGAGAAAAATAGTGCACTCCTGTTTCCATAGTATATTAACTTTTAATATAACCGACGAAGAATATTTTTATCTAATCATTATTAGATCAGTCAAACCGAGCTTTTTGCGATAGATGCTATTTAAAATGTATTAGTTTATTTGAGGTAATATACATTTATAATACCTTCGATATATCTGGCACATATGTACTCTCTTTTATATCAACAATTATCCCAGGAGGATCATCCTGCCGTCTGATAGGCTATCGGAAACGGCCTGAAACGGCTATAAAACGACATAAAGCGGCATTAATTTTCACTCTATTGCGCCGTAATCCGTCAGCTCGTTTTACGAACCGTTTTTTTTTGCTAGAAAACGGCCATCTCTTTTAACACTATTTTCTTCGTTTTCCGAGCTGACGGAAAACGGCGCCGTTTTTCAACGTTTTACATCGTTTTTATGCCGTTTCAGGCCGTTTACGGGTCGTTTTCTTTCACATGGGTAGTCTATCATTGTGTGAAAATTCTTTTTTTTTGTCATTATTATCAACTACAAGTTCTACTTAGAAAGTTTTTTTTTAAATTAAATTAGACTAATTTTCGGATGAAACAATTAACCTTGATCAATTTTCTTATGTACCAATTAACATCGATCAATTTTTGTATCGATTAATTTTCATACACTCGGACAAGCACATACACATTTACGCACAGATAAAATTAATAGTTTGCTATTTATTAAGAGAAATATGCGAGTTTTAAATGAAACTTATTCTTTAGTTGTTGAAATGTGTAAAGAAAGAAAACTCAACTGACTCAACACCTTCTGTAACATCAGAAAAGAATTAAATTGACGACAGGAAGTCAATAATTATATGAAGAAACAGCTGAAAAAGATAATGACGATGAACAGTTTTCAGTAAATCTTCTAATATTTCTTTTTTTCTGCTTTCCATTTAAACATTATAAGACATTTATTATAAATAAAAAGTTTAAAGTACATCACACGTTTTTATGTAGTTTTAAAAATTCTGGACATTGGATTTTTTCGAATTGTCCCGATCCCGTATGTCCCGCAGGACTCTAAATGTGACACCTTGCAGCCATTAAAGAAACAGTTGGGGGATTTTCTTGATTAATTTATGATGTAATACGACGAAGTATGGAAGGTGTTGCTATATGACGACGACGATGAAACTTTGGTTTTTCACTATTCAATAAGCATAATTGCCGTTGTTTTTCAACCTTATTAGCAATACGACTGATAGCGCTTTTTGGTACACTCAAATTCATTCGTGCTAGTTCTTGCTGGATCACATAGTATGAATACTTTTTGGCCAAAATATATTTGACGATACCTTTGATATTATCCGATATTTTATTTCGAGGCATTGTTTTATCTAAAATATAAATAACATTAGAACATATCTAGCTTTAGTAGGATAAACTGAAATAAGAATCATAAAATTTATATAATTTATTGGTGAAAAAATGAGCCAGTAAAATCGTTTCAAAATAAATGGAATCGCCTGTAGAGAGTAAATATGCATTCGTCTAGGATGCGAGCCAAGAATTAGTTTTATTAAAGAAATAAGGTTAACATTTAAAAGATTTTATGAATCAGAGATATTTGGTACGCGTTTCGTTCTGGAGATCATGGAATATTCATAATTCAATCTAGAGCTTTTGAAAATGACACCTGATAGTATGCTGTACATTGTTAATTTATGTTGCATAGATTTTAATTGAATAAATAGAAGGCTTGCCATGGAATAGTACTCATCTCGGTAACTACAAGCCATGGTTTAATAACCCAAGTGAATGAATCCAATACCGAATCCGATCGGATCTTATAAAATCCGACGAGCCGACAAAGTCCCATGAACCCAGGTCGTGACGGTACGGCTGAAAATGACTGGAAAACACGGGAAATCGCTGGAAGGTGGAAGCAGTATTTCGGTCAACTTTCAGTGCTTTCCAGGAAGAACTGACAGTAAATCATCGGAAAAACTTCGAAAATTTTCCGACCGGAATACTGCTTCCACGTTCCAGCGACTTCCCGTGTTTTTCTCCGGAATCCGGGTTGAGGAACTACTAACGGATCCCTAGTGTTGGAATTCGGTGAACATCCAACCAAATCTAACAACCGAATTCGATAGGAATTTCAGGAGTTGGATTCCAACGAAGTTCCTAAAGAAACCTATCGGGTTTTGCCTGGTTCCTGCAATAATCGATCGGATTATTCGTCCTGGGAAATGGAAGTTACTTCATAATCCTATGTACGAATTATACTGTAACATAGCTTTCAAGATCATCAAAAGAAAATCACTATTCACACATAAATGTCTTTATTAGACTTCATATCATCTAATTTATTCACTGAGTTGTACTGGAATAGATTGGATCAAATCCTTTGAGATCTCTACTATCAGTTACTAAGTGGCCCAATCAGTATTGATAGAAACGCGAAAAGAAGTTGCGAGTTTCGTTTTGAATATTGTCTCCATTTAGTAAAACACAAAAACTTCACATTCACTATACTAGGGTTTTGGTGTTCAAGTTTACAACGAACAATTAAAAACGATGAGTCAGATGAATTTATATCCTTCGAGTAACAATTGAAAACTGTTTGAACAATAAAATGGTGTAATACATAGATGCAATTTTCATTACAAGATGTTTAGTTTGAAATCTTTCTATCATGCATTTTTGTTATCACAGTAAATTGTATTCATCATCTTTCTTTTGCATTCTGTTTTCGTCTTCAGCATTTTCTTATCAATTGCTTTTCACGTTATTCAACATTAGTTTATTTTTTCAATTCGATCCGAAAAATGAAATGATGTCACACCGTTCATCATAAACAGCAGCCATATTATTTACATATAAAATCCAAATAGTACATACGCAAAAGAAAAAGAAAAACGAATTTTGAAAATATGTATGAGATGAATGCTATCAAAATATTTGAATACACATCATTATATTCGATTTCATCAAAACTTGAGCAGGTATATTCTATTTGTGCAGGTACATAATATCATGAGACATTCAAAGGATAGATTGTCAATAAAAGCTGTTTCTTGTTCTACAGAGTTTACTGTCAAATTGACAGAAGAAAGTGAACATAGTCCACATATTATTACGAGATCGATTTACAAAGTTTTTTTAGTGTAATTTTCATTCAATAGTTAAAAATTTTGAGTGAAATTTTCATCATGCAACGAAACGGAATGATGTAAAATTCCATGTAATAAGACACGCTGAATAAATAATTTAAGCCAAATTCTTTCTTAAATTGACTTTCTCGAAGTGAATAGTTGAGAAGCTGTATAGAGTTTAAATATATGCTAGACAACTTAGCGAGTAGAACCGTATGTACTTTAAGAATCACTCACACTCTCAAGAACTATTGATTGAGTCAACAATATGATTGACAGCAGCACATTGATCATACATAGTAATCGAGTACTAGTTCCAAGTTCTATTGTAGTATTTGCTACATTAAGAAGCGTTCATTCGCGATGAGTATCATCATAGTTCTCAATTTTCATCAGAGTTACTGTCAAACACTAGTATCTTTGAATAATATTCACCAATTGACAAGCTTTACTGGCTAAGACCTGTTAGTAAATATTCTGTACGAGTCGTAAAAAAATGTACCATCAGCAATTATTAAAAAAATGAATCAACGCTTATAATTGTTGCAAACATTTCATCTTACCCTCACTAATAGCTACGGATCTCATAATTATAGATTTTGACATCAAATAGGTTCCACGGTCAAATATCTTTTATTAAGAAATCTTTTCGTAGAAGCCTGCAATTACAACAAGAGGAGAGAAATCAGTTACTTTATCCGGTAACTGTTGGCATATCAGTAACCTCACTCGTATCTGTTGAACTTGGCCAAAAAATCGAATAGTACTTAGAAGCTTCCTAAAAGTTTCAATCAACATTTTGACAACTCCTATATTTTTCTTTACCTGATAATAGTAGAAAACATTTTATTCGTTCATTGATGCGAGCTTTAAATTGCCTTTTACAACATATTTATCCTGAAAAGACATCTACACAACAGCTTAACTCTAACGTAAATATAAGAAATGAAAATAAGAAATATTTTCAACATTTTACCCGATTCAGTTCCTTTACATGAGCACAATTACTTATTCTTATATTGTATTTCCTAACAGTATCATAAAATTATGATTGAATATTTTTATAGACATTTTCTTCAAGAATTGTCGCAAAATATTTCAAGTATCTAAAAATACCTATGATTGTAAATCAATCATAGTAAATATTAAGTGTCTGTTAGATAAAAAAAACGTAAATATTTGATGAATACCTTCAATAACATATGTATTGTAATAATCAAGGTTTTGTGGTTGTTGTTCATAGTTGTTGTCGTTTTTGTTCTTTATTCTAAACGTGTATCGTGTGTTAATGAAGGTGGTTTTTTTAACTTTAACTTTATTGCGGTATTTAGAATCTATTTATAAATTTTATCTTTGAAAAACCTTTCGTCAACGTAAGTTACATTTTTATACCGTGGTACTTGATCTCTGGCTATAATTTAGATTTCAGAAGATTTTAAGTCAGGGGATGCAGAGCGTTTTTGACGTAGAAAAGCACCGAAGTATATAAGAGTTGTCGTTAAATCTTTGAAGAACGTTTGACTGATACCGAAAATTTAGAAAAAAAGAGATTTTAATGACTCCTGCCTACCATAGTGAGGGTCTTGTTTTTGATAATGTTTGTAATATTTTTGCTAAATATCTTTAAAAATGATACAGATTTTTTCATTTTACAAAACTTATTTGCCAATTGGATTCAGAATAGCATTAACTGCTTTTTTCCACACTCTCTGTGAGATTTGGATCACTGCCTATCACATCACGGAGTGTTTTGAAAAGCCTTGCAATCTGTTAGTTCTCTCTAACGATTTCTGATACATGTATTAATGTATTGTATTGTTTTTTCTCGCAGTACTATGACCATATTAGTTATTCATATCCAAAATATTTTTAAAGTTCGTTTTTCCTGTTGTCTGATTTCCTCAAAAATAAACCCATTCAATCGAAACCCATCCCTTTAAATGCTATTTTTCGAGCTGTAGAAGGTTGTCCTACGTTATGTAAACAACCCATATTTATTCTTCATACCGAACACAGAAATAAAATCTGCAATGCTCTAAACGTGTGGTAATTTGAAACAAGCTTTTTAGCATTTGTAATCGATCGGCCCTGCTTTTTTCATATCATTTGTGATGGAAAAACACGGAAAACCGAAACACACCAATTAGTTTAGTCTCTAATTAGAAAAATAGTGAACTTATTAATGTTTGTAATGTGGAAAAGGGAGCCGCATAAATCTAGTATTTAAAATGACAATCACTATTTTCTTCAAAAATAAACGAGAGCGCTATAAAATCAGTTAAAAAATATTTTATTGCAAGTTCTAACTCTATGGCATGCATGTATAATATTTGGCCTAATAATTAATGAAGAAAGTTAAATTGAAGCATATTAAATAAGAAGATAATTAAGCAAGTTCTATGTAAAATAACCAGATCCAATAAATGCGGAGGTAGACAATCATGAAAGATATTTTGTTAGAAAATATGTAAAAATGAATGTCCGACTGATTTTCAATAGATAGCATTATATAGCCCTCTGGCTAACTGCCTAGACATACTTGTGTTAGTGTAATCATAATTTAAAAAAATAACACTTAACGTTAAAGTATTCAAATAAATTACAGCTTAAATAAATATATCTTATAATTTCCTCATTATTTGCAGCATTCATTATTTATTTGAAAATCTATGATAAAAACAATTCATATTAAAAAGATAATAACTGAATAAAGTTTTTCAAATTATTGCTAATAGCTATAGGAAAATGCGGTAAAAGATGCATAAATAATGTTTGTTACAGAACTGTATTTGACGCCTTGTATGATCTCAGAAGAATGATATATTTCTAGGAATATCTTCTCATCAGGACGAATAGAGAGAAAGTATAGTGCAGAAGATATTCTCTTCATAATTTCATCTACATATAAATAGGAAAAAACCTTTTGTTGCATATTATAATTAAATTAAATTCACTTTGAAAACATTAATTTTCTAGTCGGAAAACGTTTAGTAGTTAAATTCTACCTTGTTTTCGCTGATTTTTCAATGATTTATGAAAATCAAATGATATCATGGGATAATATCATATAGCACGTGTCTGCATATTAGCACATATCTATATTGTTGGGTATTGTTATTTATTTTCAAGCGCTTTTGAATAAAATGAACTAGTATAATTGAATTGTTTATTGGAGATGGAATTTTAATTTTGAATGAGAAATCTGTGAATATCAGTGATGAAAAGATTGAAGTGTTGGCCAAGAGTATAGGAGAACTTCTGATTGTATTTGTTAGTAGCGATTCATCCTTTGATAGTTGTTAATGATGTGGTTTCTAGATTCTGTAGGAAGTGTATGTCCATGACGGCGAAATTTTTACGATTGTGAAAAGTTGTTTGTATGAATTTTGAGTAGAAATTTCACATACAATATATGCTAGTATGACCATCATAAAATTCTAACGATAGATAATTCAAGTAATAAATTCAGTCTTTCTTTATTTTACATATAAGATCAAAAATGTTCTAGCTTTAGTTGAGAAAAGTTTGGATTTTCCCAAATATAGAGCAACTTTCTCCGTTACACAGAAAAAAGTCGATGCTACAAACAGCAAACGCATGAGAAAACTTTTACAATCATGAATAGAGTCAACTTTACTTGCTTCGCCATTTATATTCTTGAACAGAATTGCAATCATTTGTAAATTATTAACAAGAGTATAGTTTCAACATCGAAATAGCACTCATACTCAAGATTTCGTATGAGTATCAAAGATATATCATAAACAACTTGGTAACACATCCCAATTTGTGACTAAAGTGTGAACTTCACATAGTACATTCCTTGGACTTACTCAACTAATCGGCACTGTTCAAGGACTGATGCGAAAGAATTCTTCCGATACCTAGAAATATCATACAAGAGATATAATCAGTTTGAAAAAACAAGAACTGATCCCCGTAACCATTACATATCCTATATCGTTTCCTCGCACATTTCTTGAGCGTACACCTTAAAAATTATAATGTCGTGATAATTTCAAACCTCAAACAATTCACATTAACCAAGCTAAAACCTCCTACAGCGCAAATAATCATCACGTAACAGGGGGATCAAAGAAACATCGAGAACTGATGATCATTCTCCATGAAAGGAACTGATAACGGAATCCAAATCGAAACTGACGATTCAATTTCGAACAGCACGCAGTGTGCGTTACGGGAAAAAAAAGGAATCTTGCAACCACGATAGCTCTGCTGATAGTACCTAACAAATAACTAAAGTACCTTCGAAGAATTCACCCACGCTTCCTTCAATTACCTGGAGACCTCATCTTGATCACATGAAGGCTTCAGCTCATACTTGATCATGAAAATAGCCGGGGAACCGAGAAATTATGATAGTTCTGCTGATATTACCGAGGGACTGACCAAACTACCTAAAACGAATTCACACTCGCTGTCTTCGACTAACTGGGGAACTGATCTTTTCGATATACATATTTCAACAATGCTTCTAGATTAAGAAAATCACTTTCCTAGTTTGTCGAAAGAAGTGAGAGTTAGTTCCTTGTAGGTAGTCGGTTCAGTTGATAGGTACTGTCAACATGTTGATTTCAATTAGGTAGTTAGGTTTGTTTTGGATAGCGGTCGTTGCACAGCGGATTGATTTTCAACTCTTAGTTTCAGTGCGTACTGTAGTGATGTGTAACACAAGTTCCTAGTGTAGGGTTTCTCATCAGTTAATTCTTTGTCCCGTGGATTTTCTTTTGAGGCCGATAGTTCCCATTTCTTTTGGGGGAATTGAGGCATTGTGTTAATATTGTGTGTAGTAGCTGGGCTTTGAGGTTTTCGTAGCTTGATGAGGTGATTGGGGGAATGGTGGTAATGAAAGGGATTCGTGTCTGTTTCGTTTGGCAACCGCTAACTTCTCTGACACTGTTGCATTTATTGCCGGTGTTTTGAGGAATCGGAAGAATTCCCAATCCTCAGTCCTTAGACACCTGTCACACAATTTTAAACGCATTACTGTCTGTAATGGAGATGGGAGCCTAAAATATCTCGCTTTCAAACGTACACTCACCATTTTCTTCGGAAATATACGAGTTTCAGAAGATATTGATCGTTGTGAGGTACCTACTACTATTTAGGATTTGTCAACGAAATCAAAAGGAGCAAGTATCAAGAGTTGCTAAAATAGATGATACATCTTAGCTGAGAATATTGTGACGTTTACTTAGGGTTCATGAAGTAAGCTTCAGTCTAAACTAAACGCCATCGAAATGGGAGATATGATCGAGTTATTTTCTTTGAAAACAAAATTAAAAGACAACCGAAGCTCATTTCAATGCATTCAATAGTAAGAAGTCATTTTCATTACTGTTGCCACATAAAATGAGGTACTCGAGGATCACATTGTAGATCTGGGATATTATTACTAAATTCTATTCATCCACACTTAAGTCCTTCTGAAAATATATTCATGACAATCAGTGTGTATTACAATAATTTACGCAGTCTACGACTGAAAAGCTTACTCTGTCTTTGTATTCAAGAGCGACATGAAACAGGCGATAAGAAATTTTTATCATCTCTCTTAAATAATGCATCATTTAGTAGTGAACACTCAACTTGACTAGCATTTTAGGATCTTGAAATAATTGCTTATTCATCGATGTTTACGTTTATCGATACTACAA
Source organism: Rotaria socialis (assembly GCA_905331475.1). Taxonomy (NCBI): domain Eukaryota; kingdom Metazoa; phylum Rotifera; class Eurotatoria; order Philodinida; family Philodinidae; genus Rotaria; species Rotaria socialis. The sequence continues at coordinate 46,826 of CAJNYU010001767.1, read as the reverse complement.
GTGATTTTTCTATATCACACAGCCAGACAAGGCTCTTCATTTTATCGAATGATGCTGATATTCGATGAAGTCGCTATATAATCAGTGTAGGCTGCAAAATTTTCGAAAGGGCTCGTAATACGAGTCATTGTTTGAAAGTCAAATAATTGGAGGCTTTTACAAAGGCACGTATTAGCATGAAGTTGTCTGTGTGTGTTTTTTCTAACAGAACTGAAAAGGGAAGGAAATAATACTACGCTGTATAGGCATTGTATTTATTCAGAGTGCGTACTTAGAAAGAAGCGATGTTGTGGTTTTTTTCTGAAGATGTGGGGAAAAAATGAATAGTCTTTTCGTTTTCTCATCACTGTGAATTTTTCTACGTTGTAGGAGGAGAGAAAGAGAGAAAACTGACAACTTATTTAAGAGAACTACCAGAAAGAAAAGAAACAGCTATATTATTTCGTATCATCGATAAATTGTTCGTAGGTATGCTCTACTGAAAGAGTTGTTTTTCAAAGAATTCGAAATAAGTGACATGCGTAAGTATTCTTCGTAGTTAATCTGTTCAAAGCATACATTGATGCTATGCGCTCAATGGTTGTAGGCTTCTTATATTCTTTGACTGGTAGAATAAAATGAAGTAAACATAATTTTGCATTTGAAACTACGAATACGTTTTTGTATGATATACGTTGCTTCAAGACTACTTGTTACTATTTACTCAGTGAAAAGCTAGCATAGAAATATTACTCTTACTGCTGCATACAACAACAGAATTTCTCGCGGATTCGTCCTTCGAGTAGACTGGTGTTGTGGTTTTTTTTCTTCAAAATATGTGGGAACGGATGAATAACAATTTTTTCTTGTTTGTCATCTATTGATTTTTCTGCTTTCAGCAAGCAGAAGGGTCGAGTACGTATCGAAGAGAAGTAAAATTTAAAAAATAAGACATCAACAACCCCAGAGCATTACTTTAAAACGGGGCAATATTTGCTACTTGAAGGTTCCTTTTGCTAGTTTTTTAACATTTTCGGTGAACGCCAGTAGTCCTTCTAATTCAAATATGTTCATTATGCCTGTATCCCATACTCTGTAAGTTCCAGATTTTTAGATTTTTTTTGACAAGAAAACAGCTTTAAGGAACCAATCATTTTATAAACTCAACGAAGCATACAAATCTTTTTAGAGTGTTCTTCTTGCTAGAATACCAATGCATTTTATTTATACAAGGGAATTTTAACAAAAAAATAGCATTTTTATCACTACTCCGAGTAAGAATATTTATTTATGCTTTATCCTTCACATCTTCTGATTTGGTTCTGTGAGAAAATATGTCGGAAAAGTGTATGGCTTCGCTGTTTTGATCGTTGAAATTTTTTCTATGCTGTGGGAGGAGAGAACACCGAGAAACTATTTAAAAGAGTTTGTCTGAATAAACCTAGAATTCCACTATTCAGCATCGTTGACGGATCATTCAAAGGTATGTTCTATTAGAAAGCCAGTTTTTATCAACGTCAGCAATAGCTAGACTCTCTTATATGTTGTTCTTTTGGGTCTGCTAAGATCATAAGTTTGTTTAGTAATGACCGATCCTGTGCTATATACCAGTTATGAATGTTTTCAATATGGTGAGTGTTACAGATGATCGCTCTGATGTCATTGAGAAATTTATTGACAACACTAAGCTTTTATGACTTATTCTAAATATGTATTCGTTTATGATGAATATTGAAAAAAACAAATCAATTTATTGATTTTATTTTTTTCTTAGAGTAATAAAAAATCCGTACAAAGTCTAGGTCATCTATTTTAAGAATGTGTCACTAAATTTTGCTGAGAAGCCACTGGATGCCTAAACTTTTTTGTTTTTTTTACTATGCACTGTTAATCTAGCTTCCAGTATTCATTATCTCGAATAGATGTTTTTAATTCTTGACGAAATGAAGTGAACAAGACTATATTTGACAACTTTAATTTCATTTATACATCTTTTTTTGATGTTAGACACAAATAAAACCATAGTTTAGTATTTTACAACAGAATGAGAGAAAAAATGAAATTTCGATTAATATTTGTCATCCCTCACACTTGTATTGATTATGTCCGCTGTGACAAGGACGAGTATATTTCTGTGTCTCTCAAATAGAAAAGAAAAAAAGTAGAGATTTCTCACTCCTACTTGATTCAATTAAAGCATCGCTTTGTGGTTAGCACTGCGCCCATGGCCAGTGTGTATTTGTTGATGAAGAACAAGAAAGAATAAGCCAATGTTTTCAATAGATGTGATTAATGCATTTGTCGAATATTTGTACAGAGACAAGGCCAAACTTATGTTATTTAAAAAAAGGAAAAGAAAATTTGAGGCGCAACCGCTTTTTTGACTCTTCTATTCAACGATTGACAGTATTTACTAGGAATGAATCGAGTGTGTATATTTTTCATAAGTAAGCATACATTGAAGAAAAGAACAACACAAAAAGCTCTCTTTAAATTTATAGGATTCATAAGTTGTTCTATCGTCGTACGTTGTGACTAGCAAGAAGTTTAGCTTTGAGCCCAATTTGTAATAAAAACGGTTAGTTTCGATATTTTATTGTTTCAAAAAACTTTTTGTGGATTGTGCTCGCGGACAGCCAACTTGGTAGCTTTCTGGTGCCCAGATGAGGTAGCAAGAGTAAATTAAGTTTGTCAAAAATAAATGTATTTCACAACATTGAGTCGTTGAAGAATATTGGCATTAGGCTTTTTTGAAAATAGCTAGTAAATATCGAATAATCCTCTTAATCTTTCATCAAAAACGAACAGCTATGTGATAAGCATATGATGACTACCGACAGTTTCCAGTTTTCGATGAATAGCATAAAAAGAACTATCGTGTAACTAACATTATTTATACATGTGATAATCTTGTATGATATGTCGAGACATAAAGTTTATATTTCCTAACTGGATGAAAGTGAATGATACTGAGTATCATATTTATGATTGATAATCTATTTAAGGGTGTTCGTAAATGTTATGATAGTAAATCTGCATAGTTTCAATCAAAAATAAGATATTACAATGGCGGCTACCTTTATTTTTTGTGTGAATTTCCCACGTGTTTTCAAAAAAACGAACAGGTGTGCTTTTTAACTCGAGACTCTTTGCAGGTCGTCACTCATCCTACCCTCTCCTCCTCAGTATAGTTCATTGTAGACATCAGTAGTTAAAAGCTTCGCTCGCTAATCGGAGATCACTGTACTTAGGATTCTATCCCTATCTTCACCAGAACAGAAAAGAGGGAAACCACAAGCCCTATCCCTTACAGACACTAGCAACTATGTTGGCTTACTCTATCATTACAAGCCCTACGAATAGGGTAGATTTTTACGAATGGTTTTTACTGTAGCTATTTTATCATGCACTCAGTGAGTGTAAAGCAGGTATCTATGTGCTACATTTGAACTCAAAAGTGCCTCTGCTGTAATAAACTTTTTCACTAGACTGAAAGGTTTATGGAAAATGTATGTTAATTAGTTACGGTGGCCGATCTGCTATCGATTAGAACTCAAAAAAAGGAAATCTAGGCAATATCTGTCCTCTGGAGAAAATTGTTTATTAGCCAAGGATTTTATTTTAAATATTTTAGTTGCCATCAGGATTCACATAAGTATAAAGCGTTTTCATTTATGGATCTAAATGTCGGTTGCTCTTATCCATGATAATCCTCACAGTCTTAGACACATCCATACACCCGAACTCACCACACATTCATATTGACACTTACATCCACACTTGAGCATAGACCCTCAAGAATGTAGCACAGAAAACAATTTAAGTTTTTCAATCTTAACACTATCGAGATAATTAATAGTGATATATGAAGCAAACATATCGTTCATGTTCATAGTTTTCGTAAAGAAAGGGTGTTTTTCTTGATTTTCTTGATTTCATAAATCTCTCCTTGAAGACGTTGGTTTCAGACGAGACACAACAGTGCACAAATTTCATCGAGAAGAATTAAAAATCGCAATTTTTTCTGTATTTGGCATCACTCGTGCACACATTACTCGTATGTGCTGTGCCAAGGACACGCACTTTTCTCTTTGAAAAGAACGCATATTTGAGGTTTCTCATTCCCACTCAATTCGATTAATGTATTATTCGATGCTACGTACTCCAGATAAGCTCATTTTACATACTTTTGTAGAGATGAAAAAATAGTAATGTTTTGTTTGCAATGGCTAAGAGTGACGTACTTGTCGTTTGTGTGCACATACATAAGATCGAATATATATGACTAAAAAAAAACAGCGAAACATTGGAGCATAATATTTGCTTTTGGGTTTAAATGATTTAACAATTTATAAGACTTGTCTACTATTCGTCTATCATCGCATTGTATTTATCTGCATGTTTATCTGATTCATACTTGAGTAATCTCTGTACAACCAGTAATCTTATAGCATTGAGTCAAGGTCAATCATTTTATTAGTTGAAAAGGGACTGAGACTATTCGAGTGACCTTCTCAGTTAATTTGAAAGTTCAGTACAAAATAAAAACTTATGCACATTCGTACTCGAAAGTGAATGAATTCTGAAATGTAAAACGATCTAAAACTACAGTCAGTAAATTCGTGCTTTCTTAGAACAATTAGTGCTCGTACATTATAAATAAGGTTTTCTAATCGACTGATGAATATCATACTTGTAAAAGTTCACGAAGTTGTATCCACAAGAAATATTCAGAGTTCTACTACATCCTAAAATTCAAAACAGTATGTCCTTCAGTAATGCGTTCACTCCTTACAGATAAATGACGTATTCTGTTCTGATATTTGTAAAATACCTTCTGCTAGGATTTTCTCTAAACATCTTCGAGTAAAAGTATTCATTTTTGCATATTACTGTTCTCATAGCATTGCATACAAGTCTATTTATCACTTACAAGAGATGGCTCATTTATTAAGAGTCTCCCAAAACAATAACTGACCGCATTGATAGAAAATCTGGTCGTTAGGTTAAATATCAACAATGATTCTTTTAAAATATATTGTACGATGTGGACGTGTTTACTGGTTCGTAAGTCAGATTTTCTTATTTAAGATTCTTTGTTTATGGAATTTCATACAAGAAAATCTGATTCATGACACAGCTTATACCGTTATATCTTAAAATATGTTTTAATACAATCATTATCGATCTAACTTAACGACCGTATTTTCTATTATTTCGCTCAGTAATTGTCTTGGAGACTCTTAACAAGTGCGCCATCAGTTGTAAGTGATACATGGATTATAGCATTCAATGCTATAGAGAACAATAATATGCAAAAAATGAATGCTTTTACCATACTCGCAGATGTTTAGATGAAAGTCTAGAAGAAAGTTCTTAGCTCATCATTATAGTATTAAAAATGTGAAACATGATCTTAATATTGTTGTTAGCTATTTAGCTCCTGTTTTGTTATGCACTTCGGGGTAAATATCCAAATCATAGCCTATACTTCATAGTTTAAAGTCCCAACAAGGAAATATTTTATATACGCATATTCGGATCAGATGTTACTGACACATGATCTTCGATAGTACCTTGAAGCTATCCATCGTGGTCTTCCATGAGCCATTAATTCGTTTATCAGGTTCCCTTATGCACAAATCTATATCCTATATACGTTAATACGCCGTGTAGATCGTGTTTCATAAAAGTATTCTATAAATATCAAAACTCCTCAGCGGTTTTTACGGAGTAATGACATTACGAAGAGCGTACTATTTCGAAATTAGAAATGTTGAATTCTCAATTCTCATTACAAGTGCAAAGTGTCATGTAAAAATATTTAATACAAATTATTAATTAATATTTGTTTATGATGAATTTGATGTATTATGATATAACTTTTCAACAGCCAAAATAATTTCAATTGTTGAAAACTCGATGAAAATATAGGATAAGCCAATAATCATTACTAAATAGTTTCGATTTTCTCTTAGAGTCACTAACTTCTAAAATATATCACATATATCACTCATTATCGCAGCTTTATGTACATCGGTTGGTTAAGACTTCATAGAATCATCAATGTATACCTATATCAACTATCAAGTTCAATATAGTAAAATAATATATCTTTTTTGTTGATCTATCATTCAGCAACGGTAAGTTAGTTCAAGTGATATTTCAAGTCTATAAAGAATCACTTGAATCTTCTTTTCTGTTCCCTTTAGAGCTTACATTCAATGAGAGTAGTTTGCGAAACGAACAGTTGATTTTTCATGATTATTGTAATGGTTGTTTATATTTGTTCATTTGCTCGTCCGAACGCTATATGGTGTGATTGTATATATAATTATAAGAAAACACATATTTCAACTCGTTTAAAATATGCAAAAGTATCTTGGAAATATAATATTTGCCTGCGGGTTTTTCGTCAAACAATATATACAAGCAAATCAGTAAACCTTGAAGTTTAGTGTTCGTATTTAAGATAAGTATGAAGTCTTTTAGAAAAATCACAGAACTTGAACACTTTCAATTTTGACGATTTTCAACTCAATTATAAATGTAGATCGAATTCAGAAAAGAAGGTGTGTACGAATAATGCAAGTGAATTCATAAAATGAATGAAATCTTGTTGAACAATCCGTTGAATTCGACAAGTACTATAGTATAGTGCTTAAATATTTGTTTTTTCGGTAAGCTTTATAAAAGGAATCATTTTTTAAATGACCATATAATATAAATGGATAGTTAGACTGAGTTTATATGTTATTGTTAGCACGGCAAGATAGGATTCTACAGTTCGACATGTCAATATCTAGTAGTGTTAAGATGGATTTTACAAGACAATTTTAGAGAATTCATCTGAAGTGATAAATCACGTAAAAAAGGGAATTTGAATCGCTCTTCGAAAACTAATTTAACATTTATTTTTACTTTTGCATGATCTATGCTTGTAGAATGAAACTCTTTTTACGTTTTATAATCATAATTATAATAGTTCGAGCAATTTGTATGTACCTGTTAATTAATTGTAGCAAAGCTTTTGTATACTGCTAATAGAGCAATCGGATAAGAGTCTAAATAGTGAGATGACTCTTTTTTCTTGCATTCTTCAGAGTGATGATTCTAAGAAGATACCTCAATCATATTTGGTCTGATAGGCACATAAAATACTATTCGTTTTTCCATATGTATTAGAAATACGACGGTACACAGAAAACATTTTGTATTGTCTTATTTTATGATACGTATAGTTATTCTCTTAATAGTAGAAAGAACTTTAATGATGTGAACCTTCAAGGATTTCCTATATGTTAGCTGTAGTCGTTTTTGCGATAATATATATATATATATATATAAATAAATGATTATAGTAATTATATACTTTCATTCAAAATCTTTGTCTGAACGCTATTAACGTTATAGCAGGCATGAATATTATTTAAGCTATCTTCTACATTACCATAAAGATAGTATTCTCGAATAATTGTTCTTATAATACTTTTTCGAAAATAACAAACTTGCATGGTATTCGATTAGTGATCATAAATGTTGCTTTCAGGAATAATACATCCAAGCAATGATTGGATCATCATATAAGTTTTGATAAAAACACGAAACAAAATTTTTCTTTTTTTAGATTTTTATACTTTTGAAAAGTACAGCTGTTGGGCGATTTATATATCAAGTGTTCGTGTAAGATATTTTTTGACAAACATATATCCGTTTGATTATTGTGTTTGACTTGAAGAAATGGAAGTCGAAACGATGCTTGAAGATGATGGTGAATTTACTACGCGCCCTACTGGGAACAGAAAACAATCAACAAAACGATTGTGAGTATAATTTTGATGATATATATTGTATTAGACAGTAATCGACTACAACAAATTGAAATGTAAATTTCTTTTATTGGAAAGGTTCAAAGTGTATTTTAAAATTTTAAAATGGCAATTGCCTTTGAAAAAAAACAGGCCTCGTGATACTTCACGAATCCAGAAAAGTGTTATTTTGCATATTGTGACATGCAATACATAAGAGACAAAATTGATGAGACCTACTTTACAGCTATCGAAACCTAGAATAATTTATTGTAGGGAATATAAAATTAGAAAATTTGCCTAGCGAAATTTAAATAAATATTTGTAATGATTCATTTATTTGTTTGATGTAGGAGTAAATGGAAATCCAATTTGATGCGTTTGGGTATTACCGGTTTTGGAATTGTGATACTTGCAACTTTGGTCTCTGTTGCTATTTTTAAATCGGTGCACCATGGTAAACAATCAATGGATTCGGACACAAAAGATACAGGTGACCTTCAAATAATGATTAGTTTATCATCATAATCCTAGATATATGTAGATATGCAAGAGATTCTCCTGAAAGCTATTTTCAGTACCAATCATGTACTGGATGACGAACTTCGTTCATTGAAAATAACCAATACTGACAATATTACAGATCAAGTATACCATATACTCAATCATTTATCTGTATTATTCTTCTGTTTTCTTGTAGCTGAACGCCATATTGAACGCGAAAATGATTAGCATTTTCAATGCATTTTTTCGAAACCATTCCATCTCGAATGGGTAATTCTAGTAAACTTCTTGTGATAGTATTTCTTTTTTAATCTTTCAATTTCGATTCAGAATTATATGTGGAAATCCATTATCCGGAAAAGTTCTTCAATTGAATATGGTCACTCTTTACCGGCGCCATTGTAAATATCAGGACGACGATATGTGTAAAATACAACTTCAGGAACAATTAAAAACTATATTCAGTCAAATGCCACTCATTCCTATGACGGTTCAGTTTGATGACGGCCGTTCCGAAACAATCGACACCCGAATTTGTAGTATTGCTGAAATGACAGGTAATATAAAAAATATTGTTTGAGAAGTATAGCATCATGTTCTTTCTTTTTTTTACTGTCATTAAGAAGCGGAAGAAGAAACCATTGCAACAGATACAAAAATAAAAGCAAAACAAGCTGTGATGCCATCGGCAGTACGACGAAAATTGGGGAGAAACAGTAAGTGTTTCTAGCAAAAATGATAGATTTATCGGAATATTTCTACTCGTAATTAAAGAAACTTCTAATTTTTGAAAATATTCATAGACTTCTAATTTTTTAAACCATTTCATTGCTAAAATATGGAAGAACATGAACTTCTTTTCGATCATCATCAATAATATATTCCTGACGGAATTCAGTATTTGACCGAAACTTTATTAGGTTTTTGGCCAAGTTTTTTATACGACTGTAAAAATTTTCTGCCTTCAATTATATATGACTTTTAGCGATGAAACTTGGAAAAGCTTCCTATAATTCAACAAATCACATAACTAAAAATAGCTTAAGTAGATGGATTCAAAATGTTTAGTGTAGCTCTACATGATCAACTGTAAATCACGTTAAATTTGTGCAACTCGCAAACGGCAGTTCTACTTATATGAATCATATACAGCCCCCGAGAGTAAACTAAACGTATACATTAACAATTCTTTCAAGATCGTAAATGCAATAGAAATTAATACATTGTATCTGCCTATCTAAAACGACCTTTGAAGAAGCTCATGCTGTAGACGATTCACTATTATGACGATAGATTTAAAAGTTTGCTTAAGAATACATATCAAATGATTCACCAATAAAACGACGCCCTGTTGAGCGTAGAGATTGACCAATAGCAGAGAATGAATGGAACATGACAATCCTCAAAATATTCCTGTTTTCATTAACATTGAGAACACAGTATATATTTAAGAATATATTACTTTTAAAAACACTAATGAAGCTAGCCTTTCTTGTGTCATCTCAATGAGATCTTCAGGCCAAACACATTTATGTTCTCATCATTTATAAGAGAAAAAATTAATTTAACTAAATTATTCTAGTTCACTTGAAGTATATGTAATTTCGTCATACAATAGCTGCCAGAATGTGTAATGACAATATAAACTAATTGCTAACGTCTAAATTAATGAAGCATGCTTTTTTTTTCAACAATTAGTGATGAAAACAAGGAAGAAATAACCATTTAATTGTTGTAGTCTCAAATTATCAGAATGATCAACACATGAAAGTCTGTGATAGGCGGCACGGAATAGGAGGGAGTAGGGGTAAAAATAGAGCTTTTAAAATTACCATAATCATTTTGTTCAAAATATATATGATTTCCAGATCATTTTTAGTATTTAATAGCAGATAACAGTAGTTTTAATCGATGATCGTTTTCATGTTTGTTGACTGCATATAATTAGACTTAACCCGAGACACAAAAGAAATTTCTTCGGAGCGGAGCTAAAAATGTACTGCATATTCCTGATGCATCCTCAAACAAATTTTCATATACGATTTTCTTCAGATTTTTGTGAAAAATGCCATTGGAGACTAGTTTTTATTTCTATACAGTGAAAAAAGTATTTCTTTCGTTTCTTTGACAGAATATTATAGACTGTCTCATGTGCTTTCGTGAGTTTTCAGATCGTGGAATACTAGCTTTCGTGCCATAGATAGTTAGAAATACTAGCCTCGGAAGTCTCAACATATTTAGTCTGTTCGACTTATAGTCGCCATGTAATGAATATGACTATAGGACAGTTGTTCACGCCCACAATAAACTCAACGTGTCTCATTGTTAGATCCTGCCGGAATACATTACAGGATTTTTAGTAGAAATTATATCTTGACCATAGTTTATTACATCTTTTAAATATGTCGACATGTTAATCTGACTCACGGCTATCTGTTTGGTAATAGCATCCTGTGGACCCAGGTCGAAAAATCAGATGTAAGATCTTGCGAAACCAGATAGGATCGTACAAAAAATCGTCGCTTCTGAAATCTTACATTAAGACTTACAATAAGGTGCTTGAAAGATCTTACTATTTCGTACGATTTTTTTGTCGGATATTACACGATCATATAAGACCTGGTGTAGAATCTTATCAAATCTTAAAATCTGATTGTTTGCTCTGGGGAATTTTAAACTAGAACTTTGTGGTAATCGCATAGTTTCATACATGATTACCACGTATACTATGATCATGCAATCTGCTGTAACTAAAGAAAACAACTTTGATATAAATTGTAGAAAATAGAAATCATGCTAATTAGAACAAAAAATTGAAAATCATTATCTACAGTAAAAATGGATAATACATAGGTCTTACCTGTCTTGTTGAAAGTATATCAAATTGTGACATATTATTTACATCATGATAATGTTTTAGAAAAATCCTATATATTACAAAAAAATACGAAATACATATTACACAGAGAAAATAACCGAGTGTGCTTTAATCGGCTTATTTTAAATAATCATACTTCGAAAAAGAAATCGAATGAATTCATTTTTTTTATAGAAGGTATCTTGCTTTGCGAAAGCAATTAAATAGGACTAAACCGAGAGTTATGCTAGGTTTCAGAATAGGACCACAGCTACACATTAATTCAATAGTGATTGTCACAATTCATTTGTTATTAACCTACGCTACGAATTAGAAACTACTATTGCTTATATATTTATTAGTGCCTCGTGCTATTGCCACGCCATATTCTGCGTTACAGAGAGCTAGATGTGCTCTTTGTATCAATAAAATTGGCCTAGTCGAAATGCCTGGTGAACTGGGATCGAGAATTAATGATGACATCAGAACCATTGACATTTCAAACGATGATCGAAGTCGGCACTATTTAACTGTTTCTGTTTATGAACACGGAAACTATAGGTTAACTGTCCAGCTGGATTGCGGTGGATATTTGAGTAGAGATATCTCGGATGCTCCTTGCAGTAATTCTCTCAGTATTACGGCTTGGATTGACTTCAACGATAATGGATATGATGATGGTGAAACTCAACTTCTTCAGCGTGCTTGGCCAACTCATGAAAAGGCAACAGGTATATATAATTTAGACGTACGTGTACCTGGCGTTGACGGTGCAACAACAAAACTTGGACCTCACCGTATGACAATCACTGTTACACCAAGTGACGATTATCGAGCACAATGTGGTGACTTTTCATATAAAGAAGTTCGTGAATACACATGCATCGTTATTCAAAGAGATAGACCTACTCGTAAGTAATTGCTTGCCTACTTAATGCACTAGTTTTCTATCATAAAGTATGAAGTGTTTCTCTATATTTATTGAAGATAAGTTTTAATAAATATTTACTTTTTCATCATTGCTTGAATCAACGCAATTTACAATTGATATTTCCTTATTGAAATGAATCATTACAGAGCGAATAGAATTTTAGGAATCATATTATGCCCTTTTCTTTAGTGTGATATGAAAAATATAAGTTTTAAAAACGAATAGTATTTTTATAGTAAACAATACGATGCTGAACCATCGTATATCTCAAAATGAGTCGAGTTCGTTTTTAATTTCAAATTACTCGTACCTATGAAAAATCTTTACGAGAAATTTATGTTCTATTTCCCTAAGTTGTATAACAACTATGAGTCAATTCAAATTCTTGTAAGTTTATACTCTCAGCATAAAAAAGTGTGCAATAAATATGCATGCCACAAATGTTGATATGAAGTTCATTTTCTTAATAGAGCAGCTTAATCAATAGATTATAATTTTCATTTATAAAAATACATATAAATCAATGTATTACACTCTAAGAGTATTATATTTTTTTATACGAAGACACTTTAGTTATACATCGGATTATAGTGATACAATTGATATATTTCAGCTGTAGATGATCATACATTGCATAGGGTGAGTAAAGAATTAAAATGAAAGAGTGCCTCCTTGTTGAAGATAGTGACTATAGTTTATTGAAACTCAATAAATGATAATGAATAGACTTTATTTTATAGTCATTTGATTTGATCCTACATACTCTTCTGTGTACGTTTGAAAAATTATTACTATAAAACATCAGATCACAATTCGATAAGAATAGATATAATCAAAGGTACACTTTACATTCAATATAAATTTACTAAAAATTGATGATGTAGTTTTAAGTGAGATCAGTTTTTATTCAATTAATTATAAGATAGTGAAACAAATTTGATCCTATATATAGGTTGGTTGACGTACTATATTTTCGTGCCTATTTAATCCATACATAATACTAAATAGTTTAAATATTTATTAATTCTAGTTCCGCCAACTCCTGCGCCTATAATCTGTCCTGCAATCGCCAAAATTATTCTTGTTATAATGGCTGGTGAGAAAGGAACAGAAATCCGTGATGACTTACCATCGTCTGCAGTAGCAAACAGTCATCAAAATCAACATCATATGGCCGTTACACTTTTTGAACACACTGTGTATTTACTACGCATTCAACTGGACTGTTCTTCACAATCAAGAACTGAATTAACTGAAACTGGTTGCAATCTTGCTCAAGACGTGAATGTTTGGATTGATCTCAACGATGATGGAAATTTCGACGACACAGAAGTCGGTGCTCCTTATCGTTGGCCAGTGACCAGCTACATGGCAGAGGGTATCTATGATATACAAATATACGTACCAGCGATCAGTGCAAGAAATATAAGAAATGGACCTCATCGTATGCGTATTGCTGTTTCACCCAGTGACTATTACAGAAGACTTCATGGCGACTGTGACCTTAGTCATACAAGAGAATATATGGTTACTATTATTCCAAGAATGAAATATTCTGGTATGTATTATTCTTGTGATTATGAGATCATATTTTCCTATAACTCTAAATAGGAACAATTAAACGTTTTTCTATGCATATATTGATGAATATTTCAGGGACTACGTAAAGATTCTTATTCATTGTGAGTATCATTTACTTGCTAATATAGTTGAGAAAGTTCTATTATATAAGAAACATGTTAAACCACAAACTATGAACGAACTATTTGTATTGCGAATAGCAATGAAATTTTTACAATCTGTTCTGTGAATTCATTTTTTTTTGCAGCAATCGATGCTACACCCACTTCTGTGGTACCACACAATGTTGCATGTTCTCCTGATGTTGGCAAACTCATTCTTGTTGTCATGGCTGGTGAGCATCGAACCCAAATTCGGGATGATGATTCAACCAAATCTCAGTTAAGCGGCAACCCGAGAATTTATCAACATCTAGCTATTGTACTATATGAAGACACTGTCTATTTACTACGTATCCAATTAGAATGCACTAGTACAGATGGCAGACAATCAGTTGGAAACAATTGCAATCTTCCACATGATGTAGCTGCTTGGATCGATTTGAATGATGATGGAAGATTTGAAGATACAGAATATGCAGCTCCCTATCGATGGCCACTTACTAGCTATGTACCACAAGGTATCTATGATCTGCAAATATATGTACCTGCTATCGATGGAAGAAAAACGAAAAGTGGACCACATCGTATGCGTCTTGACGTAATGCTAAATGAACAGTATCGTCAAAAATGTGGCAAGAATGCTTACAGAGAAACGCGAGAGTACAATGTTACTATTGTTCAAAAGAATATGCATCAAACGGGTAAATATTGATTTTTCTATAAGCATATAAAATAATATGCTTTCAGAGAGTCGATCATAGAGTTTTTCTACTGTCATAAGATTTATCAGCATTCGAGTTCACGTCATCGTCTACTTTAAAGCAAAAACCCTACTCAGACGCTCGCTACACAATGTTTCTTATTTATGATATATTTCTATAAATAGAATTATACTAATAACTAAAAGCAAACATCTTTTCGCTAAAGATTATAATGTAGTCGTAGACGAATCTTCTAGAAAAGTAAGCTCACTTGAAAGATGAACGATAAATATCGATGTCTAATTTTGTTTTTATTCTATATGTTTCTGTTTATATGAGTATAGACTTGAAGAATTGAACCCTATATGAACAATGATATTATGACATACATAACTGAGAAAAAAACTATTTTAAATATTAATTTACATCATATACAATTATGGAGAAGTTATTCATTCTCCTTTTTTTCTAGTTTCTCATAGAAACATGTTGTTGGGTAATACTACAAAGAATAAATGAATTGGATTGTTTCATAGTTATTCTATTGATTTCGGCAAAAATTAGTTAAATGATTGTTATAGTGAGTCTTATTAATTATTAATCGAGAACTGATATTCTTAAGGATGAGTACTATATTGATGTAATAATATACAAGAATTTATGAAGAATCAAATAAAATCGCTAGTGGTTGGTCAATAGAAATTAATTCATTTCGTTAGTAAAGACAAAACCATAAAATTTCTATGAGATGATACACTGTACGTACTATAATTTTCTTCATAGAATTGCAATTGAATAGAAACTTGAAAAATATTTTCATTATTTCTAGTTGACATCGGAGGACCTTATCTAACATTGAGCGATTCAGTATGTTCTCAAACCAATGGTAAAATTGTACTTGTTATAATGGCTGGCGAGAAAGGATCACATATACGAGATGATACACCAATAAATACTGTGATCCGTGATACTCAAAATCAACACCATATGGCTGTTACCACATATGAAAATACTATCTATCGATTACGTATTCAGCTTGATTGTGACCAACGTTCTAGTAGAAGTTCATTTAAAATCAGTTGCAACCTTGCTCAAGATGTGAATGTCTGGATTGATTTTAACAACGACGGAACATTTGAAGAATCAGAAAGCCGTACCCCTCATCGTTGGCCACTTCGTACTACAATGACAGTAGGCATTTATGATTTGGAGATTCCTATACCTAGTATTGATGAGCGCAGTATCAAAGGAGGTCCTCATCGTATGCGTATCGTGGTACAGTCGAGTGATGAATATCGCAGAAAATGTGGAAGATCTGACTACAGCGAAACACGAGAGTACACTGTTAACATTATTCCAAAGGAAATTTCAAGAGACGATCGTAGAGAAATTCAATGGGAAGCACCACGAGAAATACCAAGAGAAAATCCATGGGAAGCGCCAAGAGAAACTTCATGGGAAGCGCCAAGAGAAACTCCATGGGAAGCACCAAGAGAAACTTCATGGGAAGCACCAAGAGAAAATCCATGGGAAGCACCAAGAGAAAACACATGGGTACCACCACAAGAAATACCAAGAGAAAATGATTATGAGGGTAATACGCTTTCCTAATTACTGATTGAAATCTTTATATCATATGGCACATGCACTCATACTGAAGAGTAACGGCGAACGAACTAGGTATTATAGTGGCTTAATTATGCAATCGCTCAGTGTGCATTGTATGAATATGATAGCATAGATCTGTAACAGTTGAGTTATACAAGAACAGATGACAATACGATGAAAAAAGGCCAATGAAGTCTGGAAAGTCTATCGAATTAAATTGGATCATTGCTAACAAGACGTATCTTGAAAAATAAAAGATCTGGGTGAATTCGAAATGAAACAAAAATTCACGTTTTTTTTCTATCCATGAAAATGAGCATCATGAGAATCACACGATTTTTATTGTAAAGATCTTGACAAATGTAGTGTTGATCTTCAGTGCACATTCACAAAATAATTTCATCGAATGCCTATAATTTATTTTCATTAAAATATTTTGTAATCTCTCTTTTAGCCTACAGAACGACACAGTGTTCTCCTGGCAATTTTGTCTGTTCCGAAGGGAATAGTGCTATTTTCTCGGTGAGTTTATCCGGTGAGCAACATACACAGATTTGGGATGACACAAAAACATGCAACTCAGCAAACAATTATAATGATCGAAGCACTGTAGCTGTAACATTGTTTGACAATACGGCGTATAATCTTCGCATTGAATTAGCCTGTGTCCAGCAAACGAGTTATGGTGAATCTTTTAGTCAAGATCCATCAGTATTTTCGACTGACTGCAATGATGCTCGCTATCTAGGTGTGTGGGTAGATTTCAATAACGATGGCACATTCGACGAAAGTACAGAACAATTGATTCCTAATCAATGGCATAGAGATGACCCTCATGTAACTGAAACCGACTTACGCATTAACATTCCACAAATTGATAATAGATATTTCTTGAGTGGACAACATCGAATGCGTATTATTTTAACTCAAGATGAACGCAACCGAAGACCATGTCAAAGTAGTGGCTATGGTGAAGTAAGAGATTATACAGTTCAAATTATGCAGAAGCCTGCATACTGAGATGAAACATGAACATTAAATTGACGCTCCATTATTCCTGAATTTTCCATTTTTTTAATATCATAGTTTTTTTGTACACGTAGAAGTAATACTAACAAAATGCTCCTGGGTTTTTGCTTAACTGAGTTGTGAAAATAAATAAAAAGACATCGTGGAAGTGCTTTAAGATTCCACTATATAGAATTAGAACATACCAAATATTGAAAGCAATTTAATCATGACGAATAAGTCTTGTTAGGTCAATTATACTTTGTAAAGTGAAATTTTCGTATATTGTAGCGTGTAGGTATGTCTATTATAGTTCATGGTTGACGTACTTAACGTGCAAACGTTCCTCATCACATATTTTTTAACATTCACAAAAGACTATGTTTGATCAAAAGGGTATTATTCTTACGATGATTTTCTCTCAACTAATCTTTAAAGAAAGTCACAAGCGTTCATCTTATTGGATCGTTGTTAGCATGCTTAAATGTTCATTAAAGAGTCTATATCGTTTAGTATCAATTTATTTTGATTTCAAATATAATTCTATTTTCTTCAAGTGAATCTCGCTTGCTATGCTTAGTTCGAAGAACAAATGAAAGAGATTGCATGCCGTAGTTTTGAGTAACATAATTGAATTTAATATACCCCCCCCCCGAAATAGAAGACCTTCATGGATTAAAAGGGCCTCCTCGATTAGAAACCCCTTCCCCCCTAAAAGTTTTGAATAATTCCCTTAATATAAGGCTCGAGCTTTACAATTCGTCCATGTTCGCTATTACTTGATATGTCCATTACTCTTCGTAGCAAAGAAAAATGTTTTTTATGTATACATTTATGTTCTCTCTCTCTCTCTCTCTCTCTCTCTCGCATCATCGTTGCTCTCTGCTCAGAAAAAGTGGGAGAAGATACATTCTTTCCATTCATAAGTCATTATCAAGATTATTGGTCGACACCGATGAGAATATGGTTTGTCTTTCTGTACCCGAAAAATGGATGTAAATGATGATTTGCCGTCATTCGATGATAGTGACATCAAGGTGACATCCACTATCGATGAAGAAGAAAATGAACTTGTTAAAATTGGCAATAACCTGTGTTTGAACTCGGATGATATGGTAGCACTGATGATGACCAGAATATACAAGACAATTCAACAGTGCAATCTTATCCAGCAGTCCGAACATCAGAAGATGATGAAAACGATGATAGTGATCTAAAAGATTAAAAATAAATATTTATCCCAAGATTTCTAAAACTTTCTACCAGCATCACTCTATGTTTCAAATAGAAACATCCACCCCCACCCAAATAGAACGCTCCCTTTGAAATTTCATCTACTTTGTCATTATAGAAGGCTCCGAGTCTTTTATTTTGGGAGGGGGTTTAATTATTATTCCTGTCGTTCTTTGACGTTTCGCAAATGTGAACGGAGGTGAACGCTATTTACAATATCCCTTCTAGAAATTGCGCACCCTCAATTTCTTACCTACATCTAATGAGTCACTTTAGATCAATTATGTTATGTTTATCTTTTAAGATTTAAAAAAATTGTGTTTAGATTCATATTGTAAGAAGTTTAGTATTTAGAATAGCAGATTGAAATCTTTTCTTAATATTTATCAAGAACATAGAGAATCGATGTAGTTTGAAGATAAGGTAAGTGGCTTCATAAATATTGGTTTGACAACTAAAAACGAAAATAAGAACTAAATCTCGTAAATCAAAGGAAACAGATAAATTTGTTGTGATACAATCACAATTGTCAGAATTATATATAGAGAGAAAATGAAATTTTATTACATACACTCGTATATAATAGCTTTGCACCTTTGAAATTTTAAAAGAACTTTTCTATCGAACACAAAATCTTATTTAATTTCTGTCCGACGGAATGCGGATGATAAGAATGATCTTTTTCATGTTAGTTCTCGGTTTTCTGCCAGCCACACATGCAGGAACACCGCAGCGCAATCTCATTCAATTTAAAAACATGATCAATCATAAAGGTTTCAGTTCACTAGACTATATTGGCTATGGTTGTTGGTATGTTCAGTTTTTTTTCTATTTTGTTGCACAAAAATGAAGGAATAAATTCGCAGGTGCGGTTGGGGTACTTATGGTGCAAAAGTACTTGATAATACAGATCGCTGTTGCCAATTGCACGATCAATGTTATGACCGTATTTCAGGTGGATTTTTCGGCTGTTCACCAAAGCTTGTCACTTATGATTGGAAAGAATTATCAAATGGCGGGATTCAATGCACGGATAAAGCAAATACGTGTGATCGCAACGCATGTGAATGTGATCGAGCAGCTGTCGAATGTTATGAGCAATATAGGCAAAGCTATAATGCTAATTTTCTGGATGGGAAATATACAGGCAACAAAAAGATTGCATGCAAATAATTAATATTGATTATTCTTTTTTCTTTGTCAACCTTAACAGAAAGGTTGAACCTTAAATAAATACATGTGATCTCGCATACATACATTTTTTTTCTAACTCGAAGGCAAAATTTATTAATTCTTGACCACGATTAGTACAGATCTTTGTTTATGTTAGTGTATAAATGATACTGATATGAAGAAATTACCTAGACTAACATTCTCTCATTATTTTAAATGATTAAGAGTGAGAGCTACATTTGATGATGGTACATATTGGATGTATATCTGTATATATTCATTAAAAAAAAGTAGCAGATCGATTGATTCTGTTTTGCTTGTCTACCTCCTATCAACAGTTATTAATACGTAGGCGCGGTAAAAAATAATAAATCATTATTATCTATAAAAATGAATTCAATTTTTAAAATGTAACCGCATTATGAAAGAATAAGTTTGAATCATACTCTAATAATGACAGGTATAATTGAGTGTGCATATTGGGATATCAGATTAAGGCATAGTCATTACTTGGAAGATATCAATTGTAAGGATCTTCAGACGACAAGATTGTTCTATGTTTGATGGATGACGAATGCTACTTGTGCATGATATGCCTAGTTCGAATTCGAAAATAAATGGACATCCAACTGCATGGTATCAATTCGAAAATAAGTGATAGAAATAGATTTAGTTTTAGATTTAGTTTAAGATGGAGTGAGTGTCGGTTGAGGGGGCTAAGGAGTAACTGTGGGTGTGAGTGGCGGTGCGAGTGAGGGGTACCCGGGAGGGGTGCGAGGATACATGGGGCGCTTCAAATGTGAGTGTGGGTAATGGATACCATGGAGGAGTGCCCAAACGTGGGTGCGGGTGAGGGGTATATATGTATTTATATGTCGAATATATCGGAAAGTTAAACTAAGACTAAATCTATTCTTACATTTAGTTTTAGTTTAACTTTTTCTTTTCTCCATTTATATTCGAACTCGAATTAGACAGCTACTCTTTCTTTCTTGATTAATATTACTCTTATATGCACCGTTTCTCTTAAAAAGTATTCGTTCGAAAAATAAAGAAGGAATGAACAAGCCGTTCCATCACACTACTACCTTATGCATGAAGCTGGCGTGTCACATAAGAATTAAATTGCTTGTATTACAAATATAAAACGGATGTTATCAGTTGCAAATAGGCAGTTTCAAATTTTCAAAAGTATTTAGTGGCACTGTCTACAGTATTTCATTCTAAAATCGTTGTGCCACGAAAAATATAACTAATTAAGATACTATGACGATCAAAAGTACTTTTTATTGCCATTACGACAGTATCTTGAACCACAATAATTCAATCTAATGTAACATCGCTCATTTCTTTTACCAAGAGTCGAGTGCTTCCCATGTAATAAAAACTGCATAAAAATCGGTGGTTAACCGCGGTTTTACCGGTCTGGTTACCGGCTCCCATTACCGCAGGAAGGATAAATACCGCGGTTTACCGCAAAAAATGATCCGGTATTCGCAACATGGGTTCCTTGTTTTAAAGCAGCTAAGTACTTACATTCTCGTATGACATCGAGAGTTTATGATGCATAGTTTGGATTCTGGAGTAGAGCCGAATCCTATGATAGGAATACAGCTTTGATCAACTTTTTTGTGTTGAGGAATGAACCTGTTGGGAAAAGCTGTTAGCGCGATCCCTGTGGGATTAAAATGTGAAATTCTGAACTACACCGTTATAGAATACATAATTTCTTGAATAAACAGTCAGTAAAAATTGCTTTCAAATCATATAGCTAGTTTATAGAAATTTTGATAGACTGAATACCACAAAAATAGTACTTCAATGTAATAGAGAAAAATATTCATTCAAAAATTTCATGAAGTGTCTACTCTACGAATATTTAAACTCGTGTCATTTCCAGTGTCGATTTCCTTGCTCACATCAACTTTCGAGTCAATGGCATTGAGCAATGCCGTAGCAACATAATCACCAAAGGAGAAGGGATAATGTGATCCATGACGTCGATGTTGATAGTCTCGTTCTGTTCGATAATCATCAGTAATACTGATATTCTGCATAATATCATCCCATTCTTCCAAGTAGGCAACACTCGATTCGTTGTCAGTACAGGCGAGAAATACTACGTGAATTTTATCTGATTGACGTTCGTGTTGCATAACATGCTGCAGAGTAGCTACATTGCTATTACCTTCATCATCGATCGGTTCTCCGCCTATTGCTACCAAGACAAGCATCTTTTTATCATTGTTTGTTTCATCATTGTACGCTTTGAATATGCTTTTCAGAACAGAAGTAAGCGATTTACAACCATGCGGCTCTGAAACAAATGCTTGATCGAGAAGTCCAAGATCAGAAACATTAAGTAATGATGGGCGATTAAGGAAATACACATCAATACCACTAGGGTTAAAAACGCTGCCCACTTCGATGACTATCTCAACGATCAAACGCAGTTCATCCCAACGACTGTACTTCATATCATCGAGTCGTGTTTTCATTGATGTTGAGTCGGCGCAGACAACAATTATGTTAAAATTTTTCAGTAGTTGTAGACGTTTAACTAGCTGAGAATTGATATGGTTTTTTGTTGCTACTTCAACAAGTCGTATATCAGCTAAAAGAAGCAAGGCAGTAGCTATATTATTGACTAAAAATCATTCATTAGTAATTTATGTGATTAACGACATTTTGAATATCTATTACGTGTTCAGAAGTTATATCTTCAGTGAGAGTCTATTTAATTCATCTACTCTCATCATCTAATACTCTGAGTTATTGAGGAGAATACTTTTGAATGACTCCGGCTAGTCTTCAGAGCGCTTATTGAATACAATCTCCAGTAGTTCATAAACACATACATAGAAAAAATATACTACTGAAAATGGCTGCTAAAGTATATAGGGGTAAAAATAAAACCCCTTTCTCTACTAATATATCTACTCAATGATTCACATCATAGAGATAACATAGATAGTGTTCACTAGTTTCCCTCCACATGAACAGCACCTAGATGTAACAGAATATTTCATTATCTCAGATAGTAGGATTCATGAGTCTATTGCCTTATTTTACATGTCGAACGAATTCATCATGATTCGTATTCAAATACTATAAGAGTACTTTGAAGATGCAGATATTTCTTGTAAAGAAAATTCAGTTCATCATAATACAAGATCATCTTTTATTGTAAGATTCTCAGTGGATATTTCTTCTATACCAGAGTGTGCAATGTCGAACAACGAAACTTGTCTGATACATCCTATTAGGATGAGCACACATTATATACTTTCATTTTATACTAGCTAAAGGCTTGATGACATGCACATCTGCAGCAAGAGTGTGACAGAAATTAAAGCTACTTTAGTTTATGCAGTACTGAATAAAGTAAAATTTGTGCTTTTTAAGTACATGTATCTATCATCAAGAACGTGTAAAACCAGATATGTATATAAAATAATAATATCAGCATATACTGGTGTAAATATGAGTCACACAGGATTAACTTTTTTAAACTCTCATCGATGCTTCTTGTCATATATCATGCTGAATCTTCTCTTTTCTCGAGAATGAATGCATTAATTTGAATTATTCTATAAATCTATCGTAGCGTATTTTTTAATTGTTGAAATAAAAAAAAAGAAAGTCAGTATTCGTGCATGAAATTTAATAAATCATGGATATCAATATGCATATAAAATATAATATTTTCTTTTTGAATTATCGAAATTTTGTGACACAATTAGATATCTGCCAAACTAGCGACATCACAGAGGTGTCCACAGGGCAGGACACAGGGCGAATTTTTAAAAAATTGATCCACCCTATACAGGACAGGGAAGAAAGTGGAAAACGACAGGGCAGGGCTATACCTTCACGCTCTGCAAATTTTGCATATACTTACTTTAGTTCGAAAATAACAGCAATTTTATTCTTCTCGGGAACGTGAAAGAAACTAAAACTATCCAGATAGCGCTATAGAATGGTAAATAGATTCTTATATTTGTGTTTGTATGAAGACCGTATAAGGTCCAATCAAGTTTGTAAGAAAACAAAAGAAAATAATAAATTAATCATAATAGTGATAATAGTGCACATATATTTAAAATAAAATTGTAATAGTTGCTGATGTTCTTATTATTTCAATAAAGCTATTAAAAATAAAACTATGCATCGCTATCATCGTCGATAGATTCATGTGCTGATATTTCATCTATCTCTCCTGGTGATGAAAATGAAGTTTCTATTCTCTCTTCGTTAAATATATCTCGCCTTGTCCAAACGTAATGCTGTGATATTTTGACAAATAGTTTTGCAATTATCTCGAAAGGTATAA
>CAJNYU010001767.1:0-22874 GCA_905331475.1 Rotaria socialis | reverse complement strand
GGGCCACGGTGCCAAAATGACAGGGCAGGGCAGGACACAAATTATTTGAAAATGATTTTGTTCTGTCAGGGCAGGGCGAGTTACGATAAAAAGCAGGGCAGGGCAGGGCAATAAAATTGGCCCTGTGGACACCTCTGCGACATCATTTGACATGCGAATATTTTATCGGCACAATTCTTGTCCATGTGAAGAGAAATTTCTATTTCTATTTCTATATCATAGTAATTCTTTAATATTAAGAAAATGATTTTGAGTACCAACCTTTCAATAATTTCTGGCGTTCCGGTACAGCGCAAGCCTTATCATCAGTAACATGACATTTTTGTTGCTCTATATCTTGATCTTTTGACTGAAATAACGTGGTGTTTGTATCCAACGATTCTTCATGTGTTCGATTTGAATCGGGTTTGGACAGATCAAGTGAACCATGTGCTACACCAATAGTAAGATAAGGATACATATTATATTGTGCTCTTCTACTCTATATTTGAAGGATTTCTATCATCAATGTATCGCTATATCTGTTTGTGTGATAAGGAGAAAAAAAAATAAAAGGTAAAAACAAAAGAAGATACTGACAATTGGTAAACAATAAAAGATGATAGAATACATGGCTTTACATCTTTGAAATTGATGGTATAGATCTAAAAAAATTAACCATTACAACTTGTAACTGTTCAACAAAATGTTAGCAAGATTTTCTATATAGATTAAGCCTCATCTCGTAAGATAAGATTTAACTGATCAAAAACAAATGATATTTATACTACCGAATATTCTAGACATGTTTAACTTTTACGTGAAGATAAGACTCTATTGATATACATACTCATCATAGTGTCCTGCAAGCGAACGACGAATAAAATTATCTGGTTTTATTTCGCATTCAAATATTTAAAAAAGTACTGAGTCGAATTTCAATTGCGAAAAGTCGTACTGATTCAGGACACTAATCTAAAACTATAGTGAAGCTTATAAATTTCACTACAAGAGACCCAGTTTTAATATAGAAAAGTCATCAGACCAATATGCAGAGATTATGGACGGTGTTATTTCACATTATTAAAAAAAACTTCTACTCGTTGCAGTGACTCAGTTGTGTGGGTGATATTTTGATCGATATATCATTCAAAGGCATACAAAGGAACGAGAGTATCAACATTCTAGTTCTTCGAAAATTCTCTTGACTTTCAAATTTAGTCTTAGTCTATTCGTCTTTATGACATAGAATTTATTTATTAGCTTAATACAAAATGTTCTCATCTATTTAATTATATATGATGCTCGACTATCGGTGCATATATTTTTCATGTACTCTAACGCACGCACTTATACTTCCATACTTCCATACGCTTTCAACCAATTGTCTGATGGCTCAGATTAAGAAAAGATGCTTAACTCATAAGTTGACTACTATTTATTATTTTTCAATAATAATTTAACAAAATTTCTATCTTTTATCAATTTTCAAATGGGTGTTGACATATCGAAAATACATATCAAATATTATTTTAAATTAATGCTTCACACTTCATAATTTGCATCGTCGTATATTTCATCAACCTGTGTAGTATTCAACCGTTTATCCCTCTTGCCTACAACAAAAACAAGAATCGTCATCAAAAACATCTCTTTCGAATGGCATCCTATCTGCCTCGATTTGATAACAGGTAAAGCGGTTGTATTTTGTCTTCTATCTTACTTCACGATTGCATTCACTATCAAAACTTACTAGTGACAAACACTATGAGTAGTTTGAAGCGAGAAAGTCAAACTTGTTCGGCATGCGGTATAACAGCTGGTATATTTGTATGTCGTGGCTGTTTAAAATCATTTTGCCTACATCACACTAATGAACATAGAAACTCCATTGAACAACAAATGGAAACAATACTTTTTAATCATGAGCGTTTAAGACAATTTGTAGCTAGTGAGGAAGTAGAAGAATACTTTCAACAATTGCACGGGCATGTGAGTCAATGGGAAACACAATCAATTAATAAAATTCGTGACACTGCTAATGATATTCGTCAGCAATTAAAATTTATTAATCAAAGATATCACGATAGTACCGACGACCAATTAAGACAACTTAAACAACAAATAAGAAACGCACAAAATGATGGAAATTTCTTTGAAAATGATCTTAAAATGTGGCAAACTGAAATTCAAAAATTACAATCGACGATTTCTGAACAAGAAAATCTTCAGATTTCTCTAGCTAATAATTCAGAATCATTTATTTCGAGAATTAAACTTACTGATAAAACAGATTATGATGGAACAATAGCAATTGATTACTTCGAATGTAACAGAAAACATGTGAATTCTGAAGATTTCACAAATTTGAATTTAAAAGGCGAATATTCATCGGGCAATAAATTATTTCGTTTCAAACTTGATGATTTGGAACAAAATACTTTAGTTTTAATGGGAATTATATCTGCAAGTAGAGCAAAAAATGTTGATCCGTATAAGAATCCAACATTTTATGGTTGGTCAACGAAAAATCTTGTTTATCTACATGGTGTTCCTCATTCCAATATTGATAATTATCAAAGTGATATCGATGGAAATGATATATTTCAATTAATTCTTGATTGTGAACGTCAAACTATTCGATTAATAAATGAACGAACACATAGGAAATATGAATTAAATATAGATATTAGTAAATGTCCTTTTCCATGGCAGCCGCATGTTCGTATTTTAAGTAGTCTCTAATGAAATATTTGAATCTAATTTACTTATTTGAAATAGAATAAAATTGCTTAAATTTTTTCAACATCGTTTATGTCTATTTTAATATCACATGTGAATTTAGAAAAAAATTTTTGATTTTTTTCGTATTTGTAATTCGAAGAAATTAAAAAATAAATATTTCGAGTAGTTTATATATTTTTCCATTCTTATCACGCACATACACATATATACGATATAAGATGTTGGACACATCCAACTTGTTATGATATTGATGTTATCAGTAAACAAATATGCCTGTCGAGTGTAGGAAAAATCACAGCAGGTCAGTCGTGTGCAAAGATGTTTATTGAAATAGAGTGATCATATACAATCATAAAAGTTAAATTAATCTATCACAGTATACTTACTGTCTTTAGTCAAACGATTACAAGCTATATTTGTGGTTCCTATTATTAAGTTTAATTGAATTTTACTAGGGCTGATTGGATTTATTTAAATAGCCAAAGTAATCGATATTTGCTAGCCTTAAATCTTGTGCAAAACTAGACTATACTTTCTATATATGATAAGAATAGTTAAATAATGATTCTTTCGATCAATTCTCAGTCAAAAACAAGCGAAATGCATATAGATTTGTATTAAAATCTACCGCAAAAGAATCATAATTTTGACAGACAAAACCAAATATACAAAGATAAAGTGATTCGTTTTCATTTCACCAGAATTCCGACAGGCTCATATGTCCTATAGTAAGCGTCTTGAAAAGAAATTCTTTCGTCGAGTACAATCTCATTTTTCATAGCGAATCTTACTCATGATAAACATCAATGGTGTGCTTCTTGTAGAAAATTATTATTTCATATGAACAATATTTTTGTGCAAACAAAAAGCTAAATCTATTTAGATTTGTTTTTGTTACCTGAAAACTTTATTTAAACTGGAATAAAAAGAATAAGATCATAATCTTTGATTAATAATGATAATATCACTACTTAATTGAAAACATAGAGAGTTTTAATATAATATTTGTGTTGTATAGAATTACTTAATTGAACAATAAGAATGTTGATCTAAAAATCTGATGATGTTTGCTGCAGTTTCCTCTGATTTATCATAAGATATAAAATGACCACAATCATCAAAAATGATCAGTTCTACATCAGTAATTAATTTAGAAAAATATTCAGCACTTTCCACTACACATATCTAAATCGCATCATAATTACTAGTAAAAATCTAAAATAATTGTTATCAAAAACACATACTTGATCTTGACGACCCCATATGATTAATACTGGATATTTAATATTTTGTAATTTTTCATAATATTCTTCAAGATTAAGATATTCATATGAAAGAAATGATCGCAAGACTAATAATCAAAAGAATTTTAAAATTAAAGGTTAATATCTATTTACTTTCTTTTTGTTCCTCTAATAGTCGTAATCTTGATTTAAAATATTTCTTCACAAAAACATCTGGCAGATTAGTTTTCTTTACTGTCAATTTCTCAGCCATAGTATAAAATTGTTCAGATGTTTCTGGTAAAAGTATATAATGTTTTCCTGAACATAATTCTTTTATTAAATCACTTTCATATTCTCGTACAGCTAGAAAATGAATCGAAAAAAATGCAAACAATCAAAAGATATAATTCAATAGAACTTACGAACTGGTGCAAGTAAACAAATCATGTCAACATATTCGGGATATTTAGTTGCAAATATAGCAACAAATGTTGCGCCCATTGATGCACCAATGATATACAGAGATTTAGTTAAATTCATTTGGTCAAAAAACTAGAAAATCAATTTGATAATATTTTTGTTTTAAATTAAAAATCGTTCAATACTAATTTAATTTTATCAATAAAAGTATCAATAGTATGATTGTCTTCTTTGTGTTCAACAGTTTCTCCATGACGTGGAAGATCAATTATAATACAATGGTACCCATCAGGAATATACTATAAATGAATTAAAATGTTCAATATGACCAAAATAAAGATCGAGAGAATCAACCGGAAATTCAGTCTCAAAACCTTATGTTACTCCCTTAAAAAATAAATATTAACAAACTTGCAAAAGAGATAGCCATGATTCTTTGTTCGATGAAAATCCATGAATAAAAATCATGCTTGATTGCCCGGGAACTTGTTTACCTTTTTCGTAATAACTAAATATTATCTTTTTATCATTATCAATTGTTAATGAATGTTTTTTAACACCAGCTGCAGCTGCTGTTATTCTGAAAAAGATAACAATTAAAATAAATACAATTGATGAACATACTTACTCATAGTACAGATCAAGAAG
This sequence comes from Rotaria socialis, assembly GCA_905331475.1. Classification (NCBI taxonomy): domain Eukaryota; kingdom Metazoa; phylum Rotifera; class Eurotatoria; order Philodinida; family Philodinidae; genus Rotaria; species Rotaria socialis. The sequence goes on along the minus strand of CAJNYU010001767.1, from coordinate 17,856 downwards.
CCAATCGTATTCCAATATTTTCATTGTATAGACTTGCTTAGTAGAATAAGAAAAAGGTTTTAATGACGATGGCCATGTTCTTTTTATTTTCATACTTCATTAGATGAAAAAAACTCCGTCATGCATCACTTGTTACTCTAAATAGTACATCGTGCATGATTCTTCGTTGTACTAAAATTGCTAACAGATGTAAAATACGATTGAATTTAATCGAAATTTGGAGCGTGCTTATGGATTCATTATTCGTTTTCTGTATATTGGTTGGATAAAAACAAATTATAAGAATTAAAAATTGATATTTCTGATGTTGATTGCACTGTTACTGTTCGTGAAGATCTATCCAGAATGTTTGCTGTTCAAGAAGAAGTGGAACGATCGAAATTAGGTAAAGCTGGCTTGTGTTGTCAGGCTATTTTTTAGATCATTTTAAACATGGGTACAGTTATGAAGTAACTATCCTCATACTACAGATGATCGAATATGGTATATATTATCGTTGTGTAATTATGATATTGGAAATATTTTGACTCGTGCGATCATATAAAATTTTGTTTAAGGAAATTTCAAACATTCGTTAAAATACTGATTTGTCATAGAAATCAAGTCGCCACTGACTTCTTTATTTATCTTGAATTTTAATGGACACATATTTTATCGACTGATAATCTTCTAATTAGTACATTAGATCAGTGTTCGATAGAGTAGCTGTTTCAGTTACCTTGTTACTTGTGTCTCTTGAAATCTGATTTTATTATCCTACCCCAAAACCATGCCACTTCATGGGTAGTTACTAAAGGCTTAATGAAGCTCTATTGCATTCTATAAAAAAAAAAAGATTTTCAATTGATACAAATGCTCTAGAGCTACCGATGGATCTTTTGACCTACTGTTAGTATAGTTTCTATATGGATAGTCTGCAATCAGCTTCATGCTAATGTTTTACATATGATCAGTCATCCATCGGTGATTCAATTCAATAGTAAGTGTAACAATAATTGAATCATTTGCGAGAAATATTTATTAGCAGAAAAATACGTGTCAAATGAATATCAAGGTCAATTGAAGTAAATTGTTTCACCAAATAAAAATCTAAATTAATCGTTTAAAATCGTATAAATATATCTTTAACTTTAGAGTGATGTTTTTTTTTCGATTTTCATACATGAGTAATACCAAAGCTATATTAAAAAAGCTTTCTGGCAAAGAACATTTCGAACTAGAATAGTGTATTCTACTTCATAGTCGTCATCCCTAGAGAAACTGCGTCCTGGAAACATACAGTTCACGACAATAGAAGAAAATTCAGAAATCGCCGTTGCTCTGCACATGATTACTCTTACCCACGATGTAAACTTGTTTTAAGTCATACGTTTCTTCATTCAACCATGACAATGTAATACATAAATCGTTGTCTACTCGCTTTCTGCCAGTTCTTTTGTTTCCTTCTTTACCGACATCACTGAATTTTGTGCACAGGGTCGTAACAATTATTTTGTTTCATATTTGTTACTTATTCTTTTATCTTTTGTCTTTTATCATTATCTTCTGATAACTTGTACGCTTATCCAGTAGTTTTTCTATTGCCCATCTTGATTATCAAAATCATATATAAGAAAGAAACAAAGTCTCCGTGGGCATAATTTTAGGACATTTCTAGTATTCTATTCTTTTTGGCTCAGTGATTTTCTTAACAGAGCCAAGTCATACATCAATCGATGTAGAATGCTTGTGCTCTACATTTTGAACAAAAACTTTATCATTCTTAATCAAAGCAGAGTTTCAGAATTCACTTCTGATCGATCACAACTAATTATTCTGTAAAAAAACGAGTTGGGCGATACATCTGAAAGTAAACCAACACAAAATATGGAGCATCAACAAATGAACAAAATCATTTATTTAATTGTGACAAAAATGTTCTATTCAAGGGGGATTTTGATTGCAAGTAGTCATCAATCTACGAAATGAACTTTTTTTAAAATCATGTGCATATTTATAGGGCACGCTAACGATACATGTCCCGATAGAATGGCACGATGAACTTAAGTGTAGTGATAAGTGATGTTCCAGTGAAGTTTCTGTACGGTACGCATTGAAATATATGTCGGGAGCGTGTCTTGAATACATACCAATATGATACGGGTGAAACGATAGGAAGAGAGAAAATATGGTTTTTCTATTTTCATTTTTCTCTCACAAAATAAAAAGTTCTTGTTCAAACTGACGCGGGAGAAAAGAAAATAAATGACGTCTACATAAATACGCCTTGTTTCTTAGAAAATTTATTTTACACTTATATTCATTCGCTTAATTGTACAAATAATACATAATAAATGAGTTTTTCCTTTTTTTTCTAGATTTTTCTATTGTACAGGAGGGCATTTTTTTGTTCTCATAATTCTTTAATTCTTTTTGTACAGACATTCTTATTTTTAATTTTTGATTTTATGAATAACAATTGACTTTCGTTACATGCTCGTCTCTTGACTCAAAGCAAAGGATAATTGGTAACACAACCTATATAGAGACACATGCATCAGTAATATGTCCTATGAACATGGATAAGTCAAGTTTCGGAGTTTTAAGTTATACCTAATTTATTGAGAATTGGTATCTCTACAACATAGGACCCTACACACTTCTCTATGATATCTATCAGAAAACTGTTCAGAACCTATAGCTACTGTGTCGGTTCAAAAAGAGAACCAATGAAAAAACAAGATAGATATGGTTTTAAAGTCCGAAACTTGAGTTGTGATCGGAAAAAAAGTTTACTTCTTAAACTGATGACTGATTGAAATCGAAAAATATTGAAAAATCCCACTTAAATATAACACTTTTGCCACAAAAAATGCATGGTTTTGTCCAGCTTTGAACATTCTGTATTTTACGTAAGTTTATTTTTAGATGTATCATCCCGTTCATTTTCAACGATATGAAATTTCATGCATACTAAAAATTAATTTTGACATAGCAAATAATTCTGGCCTTCAGTAATGAATTTCAGTAAAAGTCATATAATTACAAGCAACAACAAAATATTGAACAAGTATTGATTTTTGAATTTCGACGGTTGGCTGCGGCGGCTGGTGGCTGTGGGTGTAGTCATGAGTATCGGGTATAAAATCACACCTACACCAACACATCCACACCCAAATTAATACTATTGCTGTTGTTTCGTAGTATCTTGCTTTTTTTGTCAATTGTATGACAATACTTGGATTTCAATTAGCACAAGATACTAGTGAAAAATTAATCTTGCGTGAGTCAGAATAATCAACAAATAAAATTATTTTATGTATTCTAAATATTTAGAGATAACCATTCTATTAAGTATTGTTATGTTCAGCCTTCTTATGTCAGAAATTATGTCACCAAGTTCTACTGCTATACCTACCATCATCATATAGTTCATGTGTGTTACGATCATGTCTGCAATTTCAGTTGTTTCATTTCAGAAAATTAATCTAGGTCCGTAAATATATATTTTGCTACTTGGCATGGTTTTTATGTATGAAACGTCCAAACTATGATTTAGCGTGGCGTGGGATTCGTCGCCAATGGGCTAGACACACTGAGAAGCCCAATAATATAAACGGTTCTATCGGCAGTCATCATGCTAGGATTCCATCTGAACCATTGTTAAGCAATAGATTTGAATTATTACCGAACAATATTATAAATGGGAATAGACAGCCATTACCAATTTTAGAGTAGCAAGAAAAGCAACGTTCAGAGTCATTATTGCAATTTACTGTATCGCTAGTGACAAAGATGAAACGTTCTGATCATCATCATCAGAATTTATCGAACGAATTGTATTCATGTAATACCGAGACGATTCATCCTGAGCTACGAATGATTATTTCTCAACTTGCTATTCTTCCTCTTCATGCTCAGCAACATGAGAAATAGGAAAATGAATCTCAAGATTGGAAATTTGTAGCAATAGTCATCTATCGTCTGTGTCTGATTGTGTTCACTGTCTCTATGGCTGTTTTTACTGGGCTCACTTATTTGTATACTTAACTTCCTATGTTACAACGGCAATCGATGGTTTGTTTAACTTGACGTCGAAACAAATTCTATATTTTATTTTGTCTCAAATATCTATTTTCCTCAATAGAATTCTATAGAAAAAATACTGACTATGTATTGCAAAATGTTCAGTCACTGGAATATTGAGTCTAACTGAAAGAATAGTTCGAACGAAGAGCTACATGATCTAATTACGCCATAGTTTCGTTTTAATTTTACCTTACTTAAATGATTTAAGATTTTAAAATCAAATAAACAATTCTCATATATTATAGAAAGTAAAAGAAAAACTAAGAGCTAACTTGAATAAATCGTTAAGAAAGTTATTTAATTATCAATCGTGTAACTAAAAGAATGCGATCTGTTACCTAAAAATATGTTTGAATTAAATATTATTATCTATCTATGCAATAGAGTTTTGCTATTTTCGATTATCATCATGTCTGTTGTAGAAAACATCCCAAACAGATTTGATTGAGACATGTGAAGGTGTATATGCATAATTTGGAAAATCGAAGCCAAATGCTCGAAGACCAACATATTGAAGCGCTTGTGGTGTTGTCATTGGTTCAGGTGCTGGAAGGACTAGTACTGAAACACGGCAACCATATTTGACAATTTCGGTTGCAACTGGCTCAGCAGTGTCTTCTTCAACAAGTGTAATCAAATCGGGTGTACTAGCTGCGATGTCTCCATTATCATAGCGAGCTACAAGATTTTCATTTTGAAAATCGATAATAAGCGTTCGGTCTCCTGTTTCAATAAAAACATGACCTCGAGCAAATCCACCACTAGTATGTCGTTCAACATTAATCACTGTGCCATCGGAAATAAGTATGCGACCCTGTCCAGCACGAGCTACAGCTTGAATAGCATCAATACGATGATTGAATTTGGCTTCACCTAGATCAAAAGATTCCGACTTGAAGAAAAACAACATACTAATGAATATTACTCACCAAGAAACCATGCTCGAGAAAGACTATAGGGCAATATATTTTCTTCTAGTTGTGTACCATGAATTGGAGGAAACGCAACGCCGACACAAAGACCTCGTTTTGTACATTCTTTTCTAAAAACCTCTTCCAATTCTTGTGAACTTGAAATACTTTCGCCAGCAACAATAATTGTCTCACCGCGTACATCACATAAACAAGAAGGTGTTGCAGGTAGACCGTGAATAAAACTCAAGCACTGATTTAGATAAGGGAATGCTCGACCCATAGAATCTCCATCGATACAAAATATATCTTTCTTGGCTGCCACAAGCAACCCGATCATACCATTGGCACCACCGATTTCTCCTGTGAAAATACCGGCAATAGTTGTTGATAGATACTTTTCAAGAACATTGACAGCTTCTAAACATTCGTGACCATTGGGTAGCAATTCATGAGAGACGGTAGGTGCACCCATAAAACCAACATCCACAAATAAATCCGACGACGCAGCAAAGTACGATGGAGGTACTACACGCATTTTATATTTACCTTCGCGAAGCAAATCAAGACACCATAATTTGCAATGATATGATTCACCTCCACCACCACTACCTAAAATATAATCAACGTTGATTTTCAAATAGAAAAGAAATGAACAAACTTACCAAGAATGCCTGTACCATAAGCAATATATTCAATGTCAATGGCATCGATGCACCAAACTCCATTTTCATCGAATGTTGGTCGTTTTTTTGTCAAATCAATATGAATCGGTGGTTTAATAGTAGATGGTGGTTCTTTTTTTATTTTAGGATTGAACTTTTCTCTATGTGTCTCTCGAGCGTTTCGATTGAATTTATCCAAATCGAGTTGTCCCATTGCAGTTAATTGAACTCGATGTTTATACCCACCAGGATGATATGCTAATGGTATTTGTTCTAAGTCAGTTAAATGAATAGTGTTTGATCGAGCTCCATTTTCTTTACATTTTTGACGTACGTCAACAATTAATTGATCAATTACATGTTTACGTTGCTGACCTCCGTCAACAGACGATGGAAGTAGATCGACAATTAGGTCCATGCTTGCACTAATCGAACAAAGAGCAGCACCCACAGCATTACAAACGGCAAAATGATCTGTTCGCACCATCTAAACATATAACAACGAAATAGTCTAATTGAAAATATTCATATTCAACTATTAATACTTGTGTAACGCCTGGAAATGATTGATTAATATCGATAAGAATCGATCCTCCACCACATAAGATCACTGGAACTGGTTCTATATTTGTTTTCATACGTTCGATGTTTCTTGTCACTAACTCTTTGACATAATCGAGAACTTGTTCAACAATAAAACTAGACAGTTTGACAGAACAATGACCAATCTATATTTGAAATTAAATGAAACGATATTTTATTTCTAGCTAAAACTTACTCCTGTAGCTAATCCAGCAGCTAAAGCAATATCAGTTCCAGTGATCGTTTCACCACCAAAAGCCAATGCTTCTTGATCAAGTCGATAGGCTACACTATCTGGTCCAACTTGTACCGTTTGTTCTTTTTCATTGACATGAATTATAGTACCACCACCCAATGGTAGAGAAACAACATCAGCCACGGGAATATTTACTCGAATATCATCAATCAATCGTACATTCTATAATAAATAAGTAGTGCATACAAACTGAACATGAGAATGAGATAGTTACTGTTATTGTTTGTCTTGGTCGTCCGTTTACAATCACTCCAATATCAATGGATGTTCCTCCAACATCAATAACAATGCCATCCTTAATACCACTAAGATGGGCAGCACCAATCATAGAATTGGTAGAACCACTAGCAAAAGTAAAGACAGGCCAACGACTTGAATCCTCTGATGATAATAGAGTACCATCGTTTCTAGTAAGAAAACAGGGTACATCTCCAGGAAGAGCTTCTTGCAACGCTTCAATTGTTTGCTTAGCTAATGGACGAAGGCAAGCATTGAGTATCGAAGCATTCTCACGTTCAGACAAGCCAAGACCGGCAATTTCATGCGAAAGAGTAATATATACTGTAGTAGATTCTTCACGAATAATTTCAGCCACACGTTTTTCTTGATCGTTTCGACAAGGTGAGAAAACACCACAGACACAAAAAGAGCAAATATCAAGAGCCAGCGCTCGACGAATTACTGAACGAATTTCTTCTTCATCCAACGGACTAATTTCTGATCCATCAAAAAAGTAACCCCCAGATACGAACGCTGTTAAACCATCAATCTAAATCATCAACAAAGAAACACAATGAAAACAATAGTGTGAATATTTTTTTTAGTATTTACTGTTTCTTTCAAATCAGTTGGCCAATTAGACATTGGAGATACAGCATGAGTCGTTGGTCCACATATACGTAGTGTACAGACTTTTGCCAATCCTCGTCGTTGAATTAATGCATTGATAAAGTGTGTCGTACCTATCATGATGGCTGCTATTTCCTTATCATTAATGATTTGTTGTAACGCATGAAGCATGCCCGAAAAAACGTCTGAACTTGTCACCGTTTTAGCTGTAGCCACCACTTTCGGAGCTATTTTCAACAAATTATTGAAAAACCGTTACATAAATGAAACACTTACATTCATTGGATTCAATCCGTAGTAATACCGCATCTTTAAAAATTTAAGACAAAATAAAATCTATATCAGAAAAAAATCTCACCTGTATTTGTACCACCAACATCGACACCAACAATATGCATTAGAGTAATTGTGATTTTCTTTCTTTACTTTCACATTTAGTTTGCGCTCGAATCTGTCCTGTTTCATAACACATAAACAAGTTGCTACGAAGCACGTTTTTTTATAGAACAAAAACGAATGCTATCGTTTGAAAGGAAAGATTCATGCGCTTATCTTTACTTTCTACATCGTTGACATAAAAAAATAATTTCATATCTAGGTCTCTATGTGATTTACTATTTTAATCAAGGTTTTAATTATCGTTAAAAAAAAACGAGGAAAATAAGAACAAAATCATTCTACAAACGTATAAACATGAAATCTTTATTCAACGAATGAAAATTGTCATTTTTAAAAATAGCGTGTGAATAAAATAGTTGATTGTCCAGATGCAATCACACCTCGCTTATCTTGGCTTTCTTAATAAATTTTAAATGATAAGTCATCACACAATCGCCGTAGCGTAAATCGAATTTATTTTTTCTTAAATTGCCGCTAAAACAAAAGTTGTACAATAAGTAATCTATTAAGGATATTTTTTGTTTTGTAGTTTCGTTTGTAGTTTATAGAAAAAATTAACTGATCTCACATTTTATCTATCAACTGTTTTTCATAAAAATATTCAATTTAATAAATAAATTTATTCTACTGTTACGTATATACTCTATCTTTACTTTCTCTAGACGTATGTGCCGATTATTGTGACAACACAACTAAGGTGCACTTATAATACTATTACAATGATAATTAAAATTTACGACTATGTACTACTACTGTGGTTCATAGTACTAAGTATCAATGGACCTAGTCGATCATTATGCATGCCATTATTTACGTCCACTCGTTTATATGTGGCTCCATTTTCATCTTCATTTGGTAACAACAGTGATGGTTCGCTTTTAAATCCATACTCATCATTGCAACAAGCTCTTGATCATATCGAACGTAATTATTATCGTGATATAAGTTCATCTCAACGAACAACCATCTATCTATATCCAACTTATCATTTTGTAAACACAATTCGCTTTCATCAAGCTCATAGTCGCACACGACTAACAACTATGAAACAAGAAGATACTGCTTTCTATGAACAATTTACTGCTCGCGAGCAAATTCCTCGACGATTGTCAAGGGCAGTCATTAGTGGTGGAGTACCAATAACTAATTGGACTGATCTCGGCTCTAATGTATATAAAGCAATCGTACCATCAACAATATTGGTCAACCAATTGTTCGTTGACAATCAACGTTTTTCTCGTTCACGTTCACCCACAGATTCATCTCTTTATCTTCAATATGATGCACCATTAAAAGATCCAACTCAAGCACGTTATGGTTTTCAGTATGTTCAAGGAATGTTCGATTCCATTTCATTAGATGATGCCATGGTAGTTGTTTATCATAGTTGGACAACATCACATCATTATATCGATCGACTAATACCATCGAATAGAACCATTTTATTTACTAACCCATCCGATCGGCCTATTGGCACTTTTGTTACTCAAGGAAAACGACGATTTCATATTGAAAATATTTGTAATTCGCTTCCTCAAAACTCATTTTGTTTTAATAATGCAACAAAAACTGTCTATATATCGACAGATGGTACTTACAATCCGATGGATGTCCCGATTATTACGCCGGTAAACGAAATAGTAGTTTTACTTGCCAGTGCTGACGCTAATAGTCCTATTGAGGACATAATTATTGACAATGTTGCAATACAACATGGTGCATGGAATATTGGTCGTACACAACAAGCCGATAGTCAAGCAGCTGCATTTCTCGATTATGCTGCACTGTATATTGCTAATGCAACTGCTATTGTCGTCTCAAATGTTGAAATCAGTCATACTGGTTCGTATGGCGTATGGATTAAAGAAGGAACAAATAATATCAATCTTATGAATTCTTTGATCACTGATACTGGCGCCGGTGGAATACGAATCGGTCAAATGAACATACCTACGCATCCAACTAATTCTATCAAAATTCTATATAATGAAGTTAGTTATGGTGGAAATGTATTTCCAAGTGGTGTGGCTGTGATTAGTCATCGTGCTACCGATGTTACCATTGTTGGTAATAATATTCATCATCATCGATATACGGGTATATCCATTGGATGGGAATGGGGTTATGCTCCATCCTATACTAGCGATGTATTAGTGCAAGGCAATTATATCTATAACACTGGACAACATATTCTATGTGATCAAGGCGGTATTTATACATTGGGTATACAGCCAGGAACAGTTATCACTGGTAATGTTATTAAAAATGTATTTAGCTATGCTATCTACATGTGGGGTATTTATCTCGACGAAGGTACATCACAAGTTGTCGTCTCCAATAATGTTGTATATAATACCGGTTGGGCTTCGTTTTTTCAACATTATGGTGCTAACAATACTATTATCAATAATGTATTTGCACGTGCATCATTGAATCCACCGCCACAACCTGGCGATGATAATCCAGATGGTGATATTCATATTGGTCTTGCAGAAAGTCATACATCATTAACGTTTACACGCAATATCATCTATGATGCATATCAAGGACCAACACATTCTGCATATAAATCCGATCCCAATGTAATTGCATCATTCAATGACAATGTCTATTACAATCCGTATGCTACTTCTTTACTGTTTGGATCACAACAAACTTCATTTGCTGAATGGCAAAAAACTGGACAAGATAATGATAGTTTGATAGTAGATCCATTGTTTCTTGGTGATGTTCAACAATGTGATTTTTTTACCGTTCGATCCAATAGTCCAGCAGCAATGCTAGGCTTTGCAAATATAACAAAACTTTCGCAATGGACACCTGGATGTGATATAGATGGTGAAAGTGGTAACAGACAATTCTATCACTGGTAATTCGAAATTCCATCGAGTTTTTTTCCATTTAATTTCAATATTTTTCGGGTGATGGGCTGAAAAATAGTGGGTGTACTGTTACAATTATCATTATTTACAGTCATGATGTATGTTGTATCTTTATCGGTTTGTTTCACTTTGAATTAGCTTAGCACTTAATTAGTCATATTTTCTAATCGATTCTACTATATTTTATTGATTGATAAATTAAAAAGAAACGCTGTTGCATTCATTTTACTATTCGATGATAAATGAGTGAATCATTAAAATAAAAATACTTTGAAACAAAACGATTTGATTTAGAAATGATAGCGATCAGAAGAAAAAAAATTCCTTTATTAGCATTCCATGTGCATGTTTACATTAAAAAGCAAAGAAAGGTAAAAGTTGCTTGATTATTTTTGTTGTTTCAACATTTACAATTAGAAAAATGATAAATGAATGATTCCTCATCATCGCCGAAAACATTTAGTAACTCAGGTGGTTGCTCACTGCTTGATAAAGCAGTAAATATATATGAAACTATATAAGCATTTGTTTTATTTTATTAGTGAACATAAATAATATTGTAATAATAATGGTAACATTGCGAGTTCTGAAAAGATAAGCATCAGCGAACAGTGAAGGGTTTTTCTTGGATAACATCTAATAGAATGACTTTCTAGAAAAGTATTATTGAATTTTTATAAATTTGACAAAGACTCAGTGAAAGAAAAATGAAAGGATGATCACTAACGCAGTATTAAAATAGAATAAAAAAGAAAAATGTCAAATGATTATCGATTGAAAAAGAAAAATGATGTTCTTCTTTTTGCAAAATACATTGCCATTCAAACTCATAAGAGAGCGTCTCCGATTGTGAAAGTACTTACAGATTCAATACATGTTAACGTGAGAGTTCTAAAAAAGCTACTAAAATATATTTAATAGCCTAGCGCATGCACGTGGAAATGTTAGCTATGCCTTGATGTCTTAGTTAAAGAATAAGAAGAATAAATTCGTATAATTTTCATCATGCAACATATAGTCTTGATATCCTTAATATGCATGTTTGGTTGAGATAAATAATTCTTTTGTCTGAATAAATCATTTTTACAGAATCCTTGAGGAGCCGGGCCAGCGAAGAGATACCTTATTGTGTGTCGATGTGTCTGGCAGGAGTTTCTTATCCAACAAAGTCAAGGAACGAGTACTAAATGTGTATTCATTTAATCATGTTCCACACTTTCTACTACTACCAATTCAATTTGCAATCCTCGCTCGTATTGTTTATTAATAATAATTTACTAATTCAAAAACAAAATCCATTGGCTTTAATGAGAAACATTGAATAGCATGTATCGATCGATAATCTATAGTAATACGTATTAAAAGATGTCAATGAATGCATGGAATTAGACACTGATACGAATGGATGTGATCAATATTTGAACTTGTGTTGGTTTAATTTTCTGTTCAGATTATCTCAAAGTCATCTAGATTTTTTTGCATTACATAAAAAATTAATGTGGTTAACTATTGAGATCGAAACATATCGGTTAAAAAACATAATTTACCAGTGAATCATTGTTTTTTGTTTATATATCTTACTGATTGAAAGAGAAACTGTGAACATTGATTTTTGATTTTAATAATTTCTAAATGAAAAGGATTTATCAATTTTTCTTTTTATCTCGAAGTAAAGATGCGAGTCTATAGACAATAGTAGCTGCAGCTGCACTGGCTATGTTCGATTAATCGTATGCATACGGTGGAGATACTTCAACAATATCCATTCCTACATAATTGATTGATCGTAAACGGCGAAGAATAGCAATTATCTGTGCCATAGTAAGACCTCTACATACAAGAGTACCCGTTACAGAAGAAAATACTGGATCAAGACAATCAATATCGAATGTCAAATAAGTTAGATTGTTACCAACTCGATTTCGAATTTCTTCTACCATATGTTCAGTAGAATTTTGATGTATCCATGCGGCGTCTGAAATTTTTGCGCCCATAAAACCATCATTAAAAGTACGAATTACAATTTCAATTCGCGTTTGAGGATCGATGAAATCTTCACGAACAGCATAATAGAACATGAAGCCATGATTTTTAATTATGTAGTTTTTCATCTGATCATCTATCACAGTATGCATTGAATTGAATAAGAGATAACGATTTACCATGATATGCAACATGTGCTTTTAATGAGGGATACGTTGAATAGTGATCACCACCTATGAATAAAAGTTTCATTATAATCTAAATTTTTTGTCTTCAAATGAATATACTAGCCAAGTGAGAGAAGAAATACATTGTGATCAATAATTTGTCGTGTATGGTTCTCAATAGCGACTGGTATTGTTTGAGGTTAACTGAGATCCAACTAATAATCATCATAATCAATAACCGTAAGATCGGCAAAAACCAATACCATCAGAATAGGATTTTCATTTTGCTACTTGTGCAGATACCTCTCGAATGCCCTGCGGTTTAAATCGAGTACCCTGCCGATAAGTTGTTGCAAAATGAAGAGGAATACTAGTAACAGCTGCATCGACGTGACTCAAGTCGCGTGTATAATTGCGTCGAAGAAATGATAGAGGACCAGTATAAGTTTTTTCTATCATAGAACGAAGTGGATACTTCGTGAAATGGCACTATCACTGCAGATCTCAGAGTCTCCCTCGAGGATCGATCAACTCCACTTTGTTGGGCTGAATGAACAAGAACTGCATAACGTGTTCGGTAAAGTACGTCTGAAAATTGCGCTCCGCACGGTTGTATCGCAAGAATGGTAATGCCCAACAAGAATCAAAATAAATTTTGTGGCTTGTTTTTATCAACAAGTAACGTTCATCGACATCGAAAGTCAATTCACTGGGCCCTAGACTGACAGTGCTGAGGAGAAGAAATGCATGGACAGGACAGAAAATCCGTTGTTTGTGCCAGTAGCTGTTGGCGATATTTTTAAACAGATCTGTAAACGGGGTGGGAATAAGTGAAACTGAAGTAAGAATTAGACGAAAATTAAAGGTTTCAAGTAAAAGCACTAAAAGGGAAGACGAAAACGGACAGAATGGTACTCAAAAGCGCATAAATAGGCGGAGAGGTTGAGTGTTACCTAGCCAAAAAATACAGTCCGGAATTTTCGTGATGGTAAGCTCAAAGTTCCGTAGGGGGATCAGCTCACCCCTCCACTCAAGACATATCCAGAGCGGACTGTTTTCCGTGACCATGTCATGCAGCCGCCTATGGTTTCTGCCGTATCAATGCCCTGGGGGCCATCAAAATGGTCATTTGAACCATAGAAATGGCCATTTTGTACCGTTCCAATGGTCATTTGTACCATAGAAATGGTCACTCGTACCACAGAAAAGGTTATCCGTGCCATAGAAATGGTCATTTCTGCCATAGAATTGGTCATTTGTGCCATAGACATGGTCATTTGTGCCACAGGAATGGTCATTTGTGTCATTGTTACAGACAGACACAGGTGAATTACGGTTTCTAGACCCTATCCTTTCAGTCTAGGGAATAAAATCTTGTTTAATTTGTTCACAAAACAATCCGCTACGAAAAAAACCACCTGGTGCTTTGAAACCAATAAAACCTCCAGATGGAATATGGCAATTACTTACAATGGATTTTCACGGACCGATCACACCAACAACGAAGAATGGAAATAAATACATTATTTCATTGACCGATGTATTATCAAAATTTATAATTACAAAAGCAGTCCGTGATTGCACTGCTACCACTGCAGCACGATTTTTAATTGATGAAGTTATTCTTAAATATGGTACTCCTAAATGTATTCTTACTGATAATGGTACACATTTTACAGCTAAAATGATGACGGAATTATTCAAACAAATTGGAATTACTCATCTATACTCGACACCTTATCATCCCATGACAAATGGACAGATAGAAAGATTTAATGCAACAATGGATGCAAAAATAGCTGCATTATCAAATGAAAAGCGAACGAACTGGGATGAACAATTACCATTCGTTACATTCAATTACAGCACCACTATACATCGCACAACTAATCAAATCCCATTCGAATTAATATATGGTCGTAAGCCAATTTTACCGTTTGATCAACAACAACCATTAGTTACCTTATCACAAGATCCAGAACACAAGACAAAATTAAATCAACATTTATCTGTATTAACCGAACAAGCGAAAACCAAGATTTTAGAACAACAACGCAAATATAAAGAACGTTATGATCGATTTCGAACAAACCCCACTTATAAAATCAATGATATTATTCTTATTAAAACATTAAACAAAAGAAACAAATTCGACATCAGATATGAAGGACCGTTTAAGATTACACAGCAACTCGGGAAAAAAACATTTATCGTACAACATATTAAGAAGCATACATTAGTTCGGCAAGTTACAATAGATGTCATCATTCCGTTATACGAACGAAAAAGTATGGATTAGGTATAGATTGGATTAGTAACGTATACTAAATATAGTAAATCATTAGTTATCGGTGCCAGACGTATACGCATCACCACCTTCTTAGTCTTTGTCTTTCCTGTCCTTTAATTTTTTTTTCTTCTCGTTCTCACATTTCGTTTTATCTATATATGTTACGCGAGCACTTTATTTTTTTCAGTTCTGCTATATGATTTCCCTTGTTTTCCCTTTTCTCCGTCTCGTTAGTATATATGCATATACGTATATAAGTTCAGTTCAATCGTCTAATAGTTGCGGTGCAAAGTAAATTCATAAGAGGTTAAACACAGATATTTCATAATGATGTTCTCTATAGGAAAAAAATGAATATTATACAGATTCATGAGAGAACAGATGATTATAAGAGGATCATTGATGTGATTCCTGCATATAATGTTCTTTATTTCAGATATACCCGATCTGCATTATTCCACAACTATTTACTCGCGTATCATAATATATATATATATACAGGGAGAGTTCATTTTTTTGTTTTTGTTTTTTCGTTTTTTTTTCTTAATAACTAGCACATAGAGATGAACTTTTCTCGGAAAAGTTTATGTTCAGCACAAGTCCGACATCGTTATGTACCACCATATGAACGATTATTACGAAGAAATCAGGCATGGAAGTCAAAGAAGGTGAAGCTGGAAGAGGAATTACAGGAAGCATGTCGGCAAGGTACTTTAATACCATTTCAACAACCAAAAAATTATCAATGTTATTATATACATGAACGAACCGATATGTTAATAATCGATGAATTAATTGATCAAGCAAAAATTACCAAACATTATTCAATAGACACCGAAGATGATGCACTCACACATAAACCAGCAACACTACAGGTGGAATATATTCATCATGATTTATCATCAATAATAATTATTATTGAAGTGCAATATTTACCATCACTCACAAGTCCATTATTTAAAAAAATACAACAGTTATGTACCATCATATTTACATCGAACAATTACATTTACTCATGGGGTTCAGCATTACAAGAACTTAGTAAATTTCAACCGTTTCAATTATTTAATACCAATATTACAATCACCGAAAAAGATATACAATATTTATATGATCGCCATGAAAAACAATTATTACAAATGACTATTAAATATGAATTTCAAGAATATTTAAACAAAATAGCAACATTAGCTGAATGGGCATGTGGTGTTGATTTAATGCTGGGTACTTATTTACCCTTAGATATAATTGGTCGTGAACGTACATATCGTTTACATGAAGAGAAGAAATATCGATCAATATTACAAGAATATGCAATTAATGATGTATTTGCAGTTACAAAATTAGCATATAAAATGAATTTAATTAAATTTACAACATTACCATCAACAATTCAATATGAAGAAATATCCGATGATGAAGATGAATTACAAATGCAATCAGAATTATCAATCAATATCGAACCACAATATGAAGAACTAATAGTTCATGTTACAGATGAACTAGAAGAAAATGAATTATTTCAACAACAAGAAGATATCGAAGTTTTTCAACCAAATCAACAGATAAGTATAATTAATCCAATGAAAAATTTCCATCATATTTTAGGAATTGATGAAAATTATCCGGCCAATGAACATTTTGAATTACATTATCATAATGCGTCATCTATGCCACAAAATATCCTGAATATCGAACGCGACAATGATATGGACTTGCAATCGTTAACTGAAATTATGAAACTTCATTATTCACATGAACCTGGCCATTTATCAATGCCACAACATCAAACACAACAATTATCATCTCGTACGGTGACCGTTCATGTAATAGATGAACCTCAGGTAAGCAATTTAAATCATTTAGGTTCAACAACAGAAACAACATCGACATTAACACTCAAACAAATCCGCAATCGAAAAATCAATCGGCGACATCGCGCAAATCGATACTGTTATGAAGTTATCCGACACGTTTACAAGCATTTCAACATTAGAAAAATCAAGAGAATATTAAAATCCATGGACATTTATTATGTTAACATTAATATGGTTCGACATACATTATTTATCGGCCTAAAGAATCAAAAATTAGTCAATGAAGTGGAAAAATTATTACACGATCGACTCTTTACCGAACGACAGTATCATCGATTATATCGGTAAGAAAAAACTATTTCGTCTCATTTGTGTGTGTGTGTTGAACACGCGTTGTTATTATTTTGTTTTGTTTTTGTGTGCGGACACACATTTTTTGTTTTGGGGGGTCGACTGTTAGCGGCTAGCCCTTGTTATGTTTTTCTTTCTTTTCTTTGATCTGAACTATCTCAGGTCATTCTTTATTTTGCCCTTATATTTCTATTTTTTTCTATACCCTCGATATCTATATATATATAAATATATATATCGATGGTTTTTTCTCTCTTCTAGTTAGTTAGATGTGTGTGCGCGTATGTATGATTTAGTGTTTGTTTTCTATTTGAAATAAACAAANGTTAGTTAGGTGTGTGTGCGCGTATGTATCATTTAGTGTTTGTTTCTATTTGAAAAAAACAAAAGAAATCGAACATAAAGCTCTTTTTTCTCCCTACCCGCTAATACTAGGTCAATTCGTCGCGAGACAATTCGTCGCGGACAATTCGTTGCAGACAATTCGTCGCACAGACAATTCGTCGTCGGACAATTCGTCGCGTGGATAATTCGTCGCAAGACAATTGGTCGCAATGTAACTTAATGAAAATGAATATGACGTGTTGCTTGATGTAATTGAATCAAGTAGACTATGTTCAATTAATTGAATAAGCC
>CAJNYU010001764.1:0-25477 GCA_905331475.1 Rotaria socialis | reverse complement strand
AAGTTCATGATAGGTGTTCCGAGAAAATGCTCGAAAACTCGGAATTTTTGATAGACACTATATATTTTTTTTTGACCAAAAGTGTTTTCTAGTCGAGATCAGCCTTTTGAACGAAAAAAAAATCGAAAAAAAAACTTTTCCAAAAAGTGGATGGGTCTCCATGGATTCACCCATATAATGAAACGAAAATTACGAAAGAACTCTTTAAATAAATTATCAATTGTATCTTCCATCTATTGTGATGAGTCACTCATGTGGCTTAATCACTTGGCTACTTAAAGAATAGAAAAAAAAGTAATTTCCTTTCAGCTATTCGTTTCACGAGTAAGAGCAAATATTTATTTGAAAATATAAAATTATATGTTAATTTTTACGTCTTAAATCAAAGATGAAATATCATTTTAGATAATTTTTTTTGTGAAAATTAATGAAACACAAGACAAATGAGAAAAATTTTCCCAAAACATGAGATTCAATATTCTGAAGAAGCATCAATACTATAGAACACAATTCATACATTTTTTTTTATTTTTTTACTTAACGATTATAGTTTTCGATTTAAAATGTTCATATTTTTTGTAACGGTCTAAAGTGAATGTGTATTGTTATCAAGTATCTTAATTTGATCCATAATTTATTTCTCATGTGTGCTTGTGTTTACATATGTTGTAGTGTTCTGAATACAGATTTTTATTCATTTTTTCTTACATTTTGTGGATAAATGTTTTATTTCTATGTCATAATTAAACAAATTTTAAGAAGATGAAACACTTCGTTTCTCAGCTTCTTATCGTGTAACTCACTGTTGTATCATTAACTTTTGAAATAAATAAATTGAACCTAGTAAAAGGATACTGAACGAAATATGCGTCTGAATATTTTACGAAAACCCCACCAGAGTGCTTACAGAATATATGATGAGTACTCACGAAACACTCGATTTTACAAGGCTAGTACTCAATAGTCGTACTCAGATATTCAGATCTAAGCACAAGTACTACTAATAAGTACTCAAAGCTCCGAAACCAATACCCACATCCTATACCACTCAAAAGCAGTACCTTTCAAAAATTGACCTATATTTTGAAGTAACATTTCTTTGTCACATCCATAAGATGAATTGGTATGTTGATGGAGTTGTAAGAGATATGGACGTAGTTTCTCTTCAGTTTTACCTGGCAAAGAAGGAGCTATTGTAGTTTGTTGGATTTTGACTGCTTATCGTGCAGGAAGAGAGAGTAAGGTATTTTGTGGTGAAGGAGCATTTAATAAAGAATGAGAGTGTATGGAGTTATTAGAAGAAGAGGGTGGTAATGGAGTTGTTGGAGAGGGTATGAATGAAGAAGTACGAACAGCAGCAAGTGTTGCACGAATTGCAGCTGCTAATTTGGATATTTGTGTCGAAACATAAGTATGAAAGTCTTGAAACTGGGTATCTAGGTGTTGAATCGTGCCATATAATTGCTGTTATTTCAATTTATGAGCCGTGGAGGGATGCTTTGCTTTCTCGTTGAAATTCTATTCGAGTTGAGTTACTGTGGACTGTACAGTAGTCAACGTGGCTTCGATAGAAGTTGTGTGTGTTGTCTCAAGTTGTAGTGCATCTCGGAGACTAGTGAGATAATCATGTCATTTTTGCCCGTCAGACTCAGTCATAGTTAAAATGGAATCGTGCTAACGTAAGATAGGAAAATAGGAGGCTACTAATAATAGTAAAAAGGCAAGAAAAAAATAAAGAACATGATGAAAAGTTTAAAGAAAAAATGTGCTTAAGTGAAGAGAAAAAAATGTAATCAAAATTCAATTTGTGTGATCACCACGTGTGATGGAACGACTCACTCGTTCTGAGTTTATTTCAATAGTGAATCAACGATAATATATGAACGCAGTATATATATTTCAGCAGATTGTAAAACGAGAGAAAATGATTAATGAATAGAATATGAGAACATGACAGATGTGCTCGATCAGAGCCATGAAGAGAAGTGACGAAATAGCATCCGTCACAATCCGATCATCTCAATCTTGTAAAAATTACCGCTCGTTATATACCCAAACACCTCATTGATTCTCAACGAGCTGAACGAGTTCAAATATGCAAGGAAAATTTAGTAAAATTCGAATCAGGTGCATGGTGACGAGTCCTGGTTCTACCATACACAGCGTGGTCGAAAATCATCAAATTCTGCGTGGGTTGCGAGAGATGATCCGCCAATTACAGTGATTAGACATGGTTGCTTTTCACCAAAAACCTTATTTAGCATCTTTTTTAAATCAACTGGTCCTGTTTTAATTCACTATGTGGAACCGGGAGAAACTATCGACCATCAATATTACATTAAGTACTGCTAAAAGCACTCATTAGCAACATCAAGAAGCAAAGACCTTCATGTGGTATTCAAGATATTGAACGTCATTGTGATAACGAATGATCATATACTCATCAACCGGTCTCGAATTATCTCGAATATGAAGGCATCAAAATAATTCCACATCCGCCTCATTCTCCTGATTTATCACCATGCGATTTTTGGTTATTGGACCTCATTAAAGAAAATCTGAACGATCAAAACACCTCAGAATCGTTGTATCGTGCTCTGTTCAATTTTATGAACTCTTTCAATAAAGAAGAATATAGAAAAACATTTGATAAATGAATTCAACGGATGCAGTTGTGTGTGGATAACAACGGTGACTACTTCGAACATTTCATGGAATAAAAACAGAGACGAAGAATAAAGAGAAAAAAAGTTGATGAAACATGTTGAAACATAAATTATCATCGACTACAACTAGCACATAACGTATTAGAATAAGTTTTATAAATAATTTAATGCCATAATATTAGATTAAGTATGATTAAATAGTATAGAAAGATAGAGCTTCGTTTTCTCTATTAGACGGTATAGAAAGAAAATTTCTTGAAATCTACTTTAGGATAAAAAATTGTCACTCTCACTACTTTTGGTATGTCCTAAGTAGTATTGTGTTGACTAGCAATAATTAAAGATATATGCATGGAAAAAAATGATGAAAGAACAGTCGTTAAATATGTACAGTACTATTAATAACGCGATAAATTTTCTTGCTGGAACCCACAACACAAAAAGTCAACTAATTTCTATTTATAATGTATCTTTGGAGAACTGTCTAAAATTTTAGATAAGATTTATAGCAAGTTTCGTTACTGATAACTTTTCTACGAACAATCATCATCGCAAAACCTTTCTGGCATTCGAAACACAAAATAAAGTCTGGCGTATATTTCCAAGTCTCTATTCTTCAGATATGTTATGTTTATCAGTAAAAAATGGTTCGGTTTGGTATGACTATTCAAGTGCTTATCAACTACTGCCATCTATACTTTGTCTTTATCCTGTATTTCTATTCGTAGTACATGGCATCGTATTGCTTTTATGTTGTTACTTTTGATGAAAGTAGCCAGACGTTGTTTTCTAATTCAAAAGAACGCACATATTATGTTTAAACTAAACACTGCAACCAAGTTATTTTACAATATTCGAAAATATAGTGTATCAACAGGTAACGCACTCCAATCGTGAAACTATATCTTATTTAATACAACATAGAATTTTCAAAAGTCAGCAGATGCATACAGAGTGCAATTTGAAGTGAGCTCATAGATAAAATTTCAGAGTGTGGGTCCGAAAAGAGCATTGGGTTTTGTAAAACTTTCATTTGGACGAAGATCACAATGAAACACTGCTGGCAATCGCCCACTTTTCTAATACTTACTTGGAATCATAGGAAGTATAACTGGCTATTGTGTTTGGTATACTATGACTACATCGAGCATAAAATAGCAACAGAAAACATCCACACTTTTACTATTCGCACATTTAGGCGAATGTTTTTTGTTCAATATGATGATATTCTTATCATTATTACTTTCTTTGAAGACATTCTGAACACTTACTACTGACCGAATTTCATTCATTTTTGCATCGAAATCTATTCGTTAAGTACGATTGTTAAAAAGATCGTCTTGAAGAATGACATTTTGCGAATAGCATAATTCACTGACTGCTTTTTCTGTTACAGTAATTGGAATAGATTTTATATACCTGTCACCACTGGGATGTTACTTTTCATGGTGATCATTGCCTTTTCATCTGAGCAGATTTAGTTACTCATCGATAAAAATAAAAGATTCATGAGTAAGTGATTATGACGTTTTTCTGATAACTTGTACGAAATCTAAAATGCTGATATAGTGGAATCCCCTACCTTGCATGAATTCTATGAAAGATATAATTTAAATATACCACAAAAATAAGTATTCGAAACATAAATCCAATCATCAAGGTTGATTTCATACCTTTTTCGCATATGTACGGAAAGAATGCATTCACGGAAGGAAATTTTCTGTTCTAATATTCATTGATGAAAGTGATGTTAACAATGAGATTCTCTCCTATCTTATTAAATTGGAGATTATATACTGAAAGACTCGAAAAACCATACATGATAATGTTAGTGGCTCTCGTTCTACACTGAGTGATGTCGACGTATAACACTCTGCGTATATTAGAACAAAAGTTCTCGTACATTTCCTAAAAGAAATAAGTATAGTATTGATATATAATATTATCACTTGCATATTATTTTAGTTGATGGCATCGCAAATATGTCTAAGGAATTAATTCTATATCATTATCCGCAATCAACATTCGCGGAGAAGGTGAGAACGGCGATGGGTTTAAAAAAATTAAAATGGTTTTCCGTTATCACAAATCGAATTCCTCCAAGACCTCATCTTGATGTTCTTACTGGCGGTTATCGACGAATACCTGTGCTACAGGTTGGTGCTGATATGTATTGTGACAGTCATCTGATTCTGCGTACTCTGGATCGCCTTCGACCCGATTCGCCATATTTTTTCTCCAACAGATTAACACAACCTCTGTGTTGGTGGTGGGATAAAGCAATGTTTGAAGAATTGCTTAGGCTACGAGTTGGTCTTCATGGCGATCAATTGCCGAAAGAGTGGCTCTCAGATCGACAAAAATTCGCCCCTAAAATTACTTTTACCAAGGCAGATAACGAGAAAGATATACCGTTGATAGTACAGCGTATCAATGCACATCTTGCATGGCTCACGAACATGCTCGACGACGGCAGAATATTTCTACTCGGAGATTCGATGCCATCTGCATTCGATATTACTGCTTATCATTTGCTTTGGTTCATCAAAGTAAATTTTGAAAATGAAACGAAAGATTTCTTTCCAGAACTATCTCAACCAAGAGTAGTTTCATGGTTTCAGCGTATCGCTGCGCTAGGTCATGGTACAAGCATAGACATAACTGCAGAAGAAGCATTCAAAATAGCAAAACACGTCGAACCAAGTGAACCAAATTACATTCATAGCAAAAGAAACAGCAAATGGCATAAAGGGCAACTTTTACAAGTTCTACCAAATGATATGGGTCGTGAACCTGTACAGGGAACATTTATTGCAGCAGATGATTATGAAATAGTGCTTCGCCGTTCAAATGAAAGCATAGGCAATATCAATGTTCATTTTCCTCGTGCTGGATTTGATATTACTGAAATAAAATAGATAACTGTAAAAAAAGTCCCTTGTTTCTCATAATATAATTAAAAGTGAACTCATGAATCAATAGTCTAATAAGAATAAGAACAGAAGATCACGAGATTGAGGGTGTGGTGCGGGTGTAAAATTACTGACTTTATCATTGTATTCATATGCACATCAACACTTGTCCAGATGCTGTATAGAATGAATATTAAGCGTTGATAATCTCTGACACTGGTTTTTTGACTGGGAATACCTCTAGAATTTGCTTTTACTGTAGATGGATGTAACGGATGGGCCAGAAATAATGAAGGATTGCGTATTCTTCGAATATCTCCGCCAATTTTCGTCCTTTTGGCCTACGCTTTTGTTTTTGAAAAATACCTAATTTTATTCTCTATAAAACTATGGGGTGACTTTCACATTTAACTAAATTCTACGCATTCTCTATCATGAAAAGTAAAGACCTACAAAAACTTGTACTTTCAAAGTACGAAAATAGTGATGGAACGACAAAGATCTTTCATGATCTCAACGGCACCATCAGTCTTTCAACAATCGAGCGATGGTACAGAAGAATCCGTGAAAGCGGTTCTATCAGTTTATTCATTCCACCTGGTCGCCAAAGAACAATTCGAATGAAAGGAGCTTTTCAAAAGAGCAAAACACGATTAAATCGACAAAAGTTAGTGTCTTCCCGCAACGAAGACGTGATGGAGATTCTGTTTTCAGACAAAAAAATGTTCGATATTGACGGAGTCTATAACTTTCAAAATGACCGAATATGGGCGGTTAGTCGTTCAGAATTCGATACCAAAAGTGGTATCCGGCAAAAACGTAAATTTCCGCAAAAGGTTATGGTTTGACTTGGCGTTTGCTCTAAAAGTATATCACCTCTAGTAATTTTCGAGAATGGGACAGTCGCTCTCAAGTATGGCAATGATATGCTTGGGAACAATTGGAGCTTCCAACAAAATGCTGCAATGCCACACAATCATGCAAAAACATAGGAGTGGTGTGCAAAAAATGTTCATTCTGCATTGGCAAGAAACATTGGCCTCCAAACAGTCCTGATTTAAACTCATTGGACTACTATATTTGGAATGAATTCGCACAAGCGATCAGATAGAATACAGTGACATCTAAAAACACTAATTGTGGTGCTGAAATGGGCTGTAAAAGAAATTTCAAAAGATGTTGTCTTTGAAAGTTGCTTGTCTTGGACTAATCGATTGCCTCAAGACAAGGTAAATTACCTAAGATAATAATAATAAATATTTTTGTAGAGAATTGAACAAAGAAGTTTTTGAAAAAAATTAGATAGAAAAAACAAACATTGTCGGATATATTTAAGAAATACGGAGACCACCATTCTTTATGGCCCAGCCGTTATTTGTATAGAGCTGCATTTACTACTAGAAAAGTCAATAAAAAATTGTCAGTGATCTGGGTATGAGTCGGCGTTTACGTCTGACTGTTGGCGAAATTGCCGGTGACATCCACACTACTCACACCCGTGATGTATCAATAAGCCTATGGAATGTATGAAAAACATGGGCGCCGGAGAGAAAGTCAAACAAATCAAGGATCAGTCCATTAACCAGCGATTTCAAAGTCATTTCCTTCTTTTCTTGTACACTTTCGGTTTGATCTGCCATAGTGTCGATACATTTGAAAGCGAAGTACGATACCAATGATTCTTCTTACTTTTTTTATCAGACTTTTTTTTAAATATCTATTAAAATAATGATTAGGAGAGCAGTGATAAAAACATGTTGTAAGCTCTCAAACTGACTGCTTCAGTATCTACATCGAGAATTACTGCTTTGTGATGGAGAAATGTTATAGTCGAACTATAGATCAAACGAGTAGTTCCACGTTATTTAATTGTTGACGAGTGTGTTATGCAGCACAAAGTTCATACTGTTGCAACAATATGGTTGTATTATACAGATAAACTTTGTATGAATTTATGTTGTTTAATAGTCATTTTTATAAAAAAAGGGGTTCTTCGACTACATTTCAAGACCAACTCCAGATTTTTACTATCTCTTTAGAATGGTATGTAGGCTGATTTCCAAACACCAACGAGAAAATTATATTTACATTAAAAACAGAACTCTGTGTTTTATCTGTACAGCAGACTCTAATATCACATTTGTCAACAGAGATAGAGAATGCTTATATTATCAGTTGTAAACAGTTTCAATCGAATAGAATTATCAAGCTTTGGGTTGTATGTTAAGGTTAATAAAAAGATTCTTGAGATCTTATCGTTAACGAGTCTAAGCTACAGACAAACAAGCAACATTGGCGATTTTTGACTCGCATAAAAGGTAACCATTTATTATTCTCAAAGGTGACGCCGAGAAAAAAATACCTATTATATGCTTCAATGTGTTACGTGATAAACATTATTCTATACATATTTTTGTAAAACAAAAATGAAGCATTGTTGAAAAATTCCAACTAAGAACAATATCATAAACGACACATACTTTCTTGTACCTATACATAATATTTCTGTTGAAATATCGACATCATTGATAATATTCTTCAAACAAAATATTCATAAATGGACAATTCAGTTGACAAAAAACGATCAAAAAAAAGTAGATTAGCCTGCATTTTCAAATTCCGACGTTGGAACAAATATTTTACACGCCCAACTCTTGAGGAATCTGCTGTTCAGAACATCCAACCAGGAAACATCGAAAAAGAAAAAGTCAATCAAAGAGAACAGAAAGCAATTGTTGAGCTGCGTAAGCGTCAAGTGCACAATATAATGGTACAAGAGTCGGACGAGAAGCATACAATTGCACAGACTTCAATGCATCGAAAATGTGCCAGCACCCTGAATAAATCGTTCATTTTCAATTCACATAGAACTCCACAATCAACGGTGGAATCACAAGCACTTAGAAATGACAATGTAGATGCCACAAAGCGAGATCGACTTGATGAAACTATCAAATGCGTGCTCAATAATCTATACATTCGAATATTTATGTCATTCTTCTTCGATTGTTTACTGAGCAAGTTGATTAGTTTAAACCGTTATACTTTATTATTCCTTGGATTCACTAGTGCACTCTATGTCGGAAGACACCGTTATCGAATTGTGTGTGCATGTGTAATACTCTTCGATTTTTATTCAATCATTAGAATACTCTATTGCCTGGCTATCTTAAATATTAGTCTCTACTAGGGGTGGACCATTTTTTTTAACGGAACTTAATTAATGACTTCCATTAGCCATTAATATTAATTCTTAATGTTTTCTGAGAAAAATTTAATGCATTAATATTAATGATTAATGAAAAACATTAACATTAATTTTAAAATTAATGTTTTCATTAATCATTAATATTAATGTCAATGTTCTTGAATGATATTAACGGTTAACGGAAACATTCACCNATGGTGAATGTTTCCTTTAACCGTTAATATCATTCAAGAACATTGACATTAATATTAATGATTAATGAAAAAATTAATTTTAAAATTAATGTTAATGTTTTTCATTAATCATTAATATTAATGCATTAAGTTTTTCTCAGAAAACATTAAGAATTAATATTAATGGCTAATGAGAAACATTAACATTAATATAAAATTAATGTTAATGGCCCACCCCTAGTCTCTACCATAAATTATCATTAGCTCTTTTTAGTGTTATTTCAGTGTTTGGTTATCGTATTAAAAACGATAAGGACATTTATGATAATCTTCCATTCGTAACGTGTATTGGTGATATAATTATTAGAAGTATTACTATTAATATATATGACGCTGTATTTATTCTACTTTGTCTTATAGTAGTATTCATATTGATGTGTTATGCTGTAAAATGGGTATATGAACTCTTCTCAGAGCTGGGCAAGTCAAGGCCAACATATCCAAAGTCAAGTCAGACTTGACTTGGCGTGACTTGGAAAATTTTTCGTTGACTTGACTTGCCTAGCCCCGATTCCTCTTGGAAGGTTTTGAACACATTGTGAAATCTCTATCCATGGTTACGGTGCAGATCGTGGCGGAAACGTTTAAAGGAACTGTGTCATCTAATTTTTTTCATTGAAAACTTACTAAAAGTC
Source organism: Rotaria socialis (assembly GCA_905331475.1). Lineage (NCBI taxonomy): Eukaryota > Metazoa > Rotifera > Eurotatoria > Philodinida > Philodinidae > Rotaria > Rotaria socialis. The sequence continues at coordinate 15,823 of CAJNYU010001764.1, read as the reverse complement.
ATTAAAACTATTTTGTTGGTCATGAATATTGCTCATAGTATCTACTCAGCTTCTAGGTCGCTGCTTCCCTATGAAGTAGATAATGGAAAGATTCGCATTAAAATGGTACTTTTTTTCTCCATTCAAGACCATTAAAATGCACGAAATATCTAACCTTGTGCGATATTACGAGAAGGTTCATGGTAAAATTTTGAGCATGTTTCGAAAGTAGCATACGATGAAATTTTTTGACACTGACTTTTTCTTACAGAAAATGGAAGAGGGTGTGGGTGCGATTTTTAAACCACACCCACGCCCACACCCTCGAGAATATCTGGATATCGGGAGCTGGTAATGGCTAATAGTATTGTATCTTATCAGTACTGCATGCATTTGCACTACACATCATTGTTGTGATAATCAATTTGAATGTATGATTATAATCAGTATGTTAATATTTGATGCTTATTAGCATAGCATTGCGTCTCGAGTAGATATTAGAACTCTCCTTAAAACACGAAGGGTATCGATCTCTCAATAGGATTGGCTGCAGTTGCATCAGTTACGGGTCCAATAATGATCCTCCATAAATCTAGTAATTGTGTAACAATCATGCAGCAAGCCATACTATCAATGAAGGTTGCTGATAAGTTCCATGTATTGGCTGTCTCATCTAACCGTGCAAACATAGGAAAACTCACAATGAAGTAGAAAGCATAAAACATGGACCCATACACATACATGGCATACCGATCAGGAATATTGTAATAAGGGAAATTTTGGATGGTAAACGTTTCTAAGAAGACCACAATATAACTCATAACCATCACTATGATTCCTACGTATAGGTAGCGTGCCGTTCCTTTGCAGATTGTACAACGCCATGCAACTCTCATCATGATCGATGCTAGGACATAGTACATATGAAAGTAAGAATGCGTGATCATATAGAGTACAAATGGTACATCATTGAGACGATGTGCTTTGAATGTGTATGTGGCATGTAACACAGTGTAGAGCTAGTGTGTCCAAAAATAATTGGCTATCCACGATAAGATTGCTATGTAGATATTAGCTTTAGTAGTGTATCGACGAGTAATAGGGAGATGGGAAGCATGAAATAGGGATGGGTATAGTAAGGGGAATAGTGTAGGAAATAGAAATAACACTGATCCAACAGCAAGATAGTGATATGGTGTGAATGTTTCGAACCATTGTATATAGACTATATAGAACATAATATTGATCCAAATAATCGCCCAAAGTAAAAAAAATTGTTCAGCTCGAGTTTTCTCAGGATTAGGAGAAAAGATTGAGGAAGAAAGTAAATTAGAATAAGACGAAGAGTGTTTGCTTTTTCTATTGGTCTCAGAATCAGTTGACTTTTGTGATAGATGGGTAACTTGATTGTTTATGTTGTTGTTTATTTTAGTATTGAATGGACATGTGCCGGGCTCGCTTAATGCTGTGAAACTGTTCTTAACAGAATTGGCATTTCGTTGTGCCATATTGATGCGGTGAGTGTTAAGAAATTAATAACAACAATGGTTACTGTAATGCAGTAGTTATCAACGATATCTCTCCATTCTACCTTCTACTTAGTATCAGTAGCTCTGTTTTTGTTATCTTTATTTGTAGTTGGTCATTGTTTAAGTTGTCCTTGATTTTGTTTTTCTTAGTCTTTTTTGTTTTTGTTTTGTACTGTTGCTGTTTATAATAATAATATCACTTCTTTTTTTGCCTCTGCAATGCACTGTATAGGTATTGGTTGAAATGTTGTGTGCTGTTAGATCTCAGAAGGAGATAGAAAAAATGAATCATTTTTGTCTTTTCTACTATTTTTCTCCAACAAAATACACGAATATAGTGACAACGGGATACATCAAGCCTGTATTTCATTGCACCAGTTAGGGAAATGATGACTTCTGATTGCAGAAAGTTAAAAGAAGATGGAGTGAATGAGACGAGTATAGCATTACTGACTTAGATTTTACTGAAGGGTCTTATCAGAAGGTTTTGACTTAATATCTGTTTTAAATGATTCGAATAACACAAATAAAATAAGTAATATGCTCTGTAATAACAAGATCATAAAGGCAACTGGATTTTAGAGTCAACTCCTACATATATATCAACATTGTGTTTGTTTTAATGTTTTTCAGCGAGAAAAGGTTCAACGTAATAATTTGTTAAACAAAATAGCTCTGAAAAAGGAAAAGAAACAATTATTTGTATCAAAGTATTTTCATGAAGAAGGGATGTAGCTGTGAAATATTCGATTAGTTTCAAAATCATATATATATATATATATATATATATATATATGAGGTATGTTCAAATTTCCGAAAAAGTAAATTTCCGAAAATAACAAATTTCTGCCACATTATTAAAAGACACACAAGTGTGCCAATAGAAATGTCCTTGAAACTTCCGTAATTGCCATTGTGTCGAAAAGAAAGTTATCAGAAAATACCATAATTTCAAATACCACCCAACAAAATATCCTGGGAATTTCTGAAATCAGCTTCACATACAAAAATAAATTTTCCGCTAATTTCGGAAATAGCTAATAATATGTCAGCAGATTAGAACCAAAAGAAACAGTAGATTCTCAATGGGTGTTGGGTTTTAATGCCCACGTTCGGATTATTTTGCTCAACAACCTCATCAGCACCAAAACCCGCAGTCATACCCATGTCCATACACCCACACCCACAATAGTTCGCTGAAATTTTTAGTCTGATGAGGTTTTAGGGATAAGAATGTTTATGAAAAAAAAACTAACATTCACAAGTGCCAATGTCCTAAATCGGTACTCATTCACAGCTTTATTCGTGCGAATTAATTAAAATAGGCTGTGGAGAGCTTTATCGATATGAATGCTGGATGTTGGTGAAAGCCACTTTCTCAATAATCGTTTCACGTCTACATGAGAAAGAAATCATTGTGTTGATGTATAACATAAAAACGAAAAAATACAGACAAACTACATGTCTATGGTGTTAATACTTCAATACTTACAAGATAGAATGAAAATAGATAATTTGTAGGCCAACGTATCATTCGCAAAACTTCACTATTAAAAAAACTTTCAATCTTGATATCAAAGATTATTTTTCCATTTAGCTGTTTTAATATCTGTATTGTATGAAACAAGTTCCTTTTATTCATCTAACTTGAAGAATTGTATTAATGTCATATCATAATGCTTCTTAACACGTAGCCGTTGACCACTAGATCGTTCAGTTCAATTGAATCGATGGGAATCTAACTTTCTTCCATCCATCTCATTTCTCGGGACTATTCATACCTCTTCCACAGATAGTAAAATCATCATGTGAAATCTTGAAGAGTCATTTTTGCCTATGGATTATAACTAATGTTATTCAGCTTGTCAGCCACATGGTTGTCGAGACTTAATCTCTCAAAATAGAATAAACTGATAAATAATATATTTAAAAACTGAATTGCTTGAATATGGCACAATGCAGTATATGCAATTTTCGAAATTTTGTTCATATTTTATTAAATGTATTGCCAACGAATTGTGCAATATTTGACTCATCCGTGGCACAACTGTCGACAATCGAATAAAAAAATGTCTTCTCTTACATGGGTGCGTCAGAATCGATTATAAAAAAAAACATGACTCAGAATTGTTTTTTTTCTGTTTCATCATCCAAAGTTCTTCCATTTTGTATGAATGATTTTACATGTTTGAGTAAGAATATTATCAAGCTTTGTTTCAGAGCTGAAACGTCACATTCATATTCTTAAATAAGTATGCAGCCGAGTCGAAGAAGAATCAGGTATTGTCATTTTTATTATTAGTGTAGAATTGCTTATTGTTTTATAGTTAATATCATAATCTAACTACATGAGTTCGAATAAAATATTCACTATCCTTGCAAGATAATGTATACAATAATACGGTAGATTTGTCTACCGAAGTTCGTTATGATATTCTCAGTTTCTCTCATTTCGAATTGCATATTCTAAATGTTAATATTGTGACCTGTTATATGAAGAGTAAAATACAGCATCTATCGATTCTCCATTTTATCTTGTTTTCCGTACCTTGTATTTTACTGATAGACATAGATGAATTATATTTCATTTAGGAAGAAACAAAACAACATATCACCATCCGAAAATGATAATTCCAGTTCTAATTCTTCTTCTTCTCCTGCATCCAATGAAACATACGAATTCCTTAAAGGACCTAAATATTTATTGATATTTAAGCTACCTCTACTCCTAATTATATCTTTACTGTATATTGTTTATTACATATGCAAAAATCTAATTACATCCTCGTCTCATTTGTGTTTTCACATGATAATACATTCAATTTCGCTCATCAAAAAAATAATTTATCATATAAAATTAATCTACAACCGTTTCAAAAAATTCATTCAATATTGGAGTATACAATTTTATAAAGAAATAATACCATCTATTGGAATTTTTATTGTCAATCATATACTGCTAAAATTCTATAATGGAATCCGATTGATCGCAAATATGACGATGTGTTATGGTGTCAAGCTCTATCGACGCATTATTCAGCCATCAGTGCTGTTCTTTTATAGAAATATCATTGTAGTCACTGCGCGATTATGCAAAAGCATTTATATTAAAATGTACTATATTCTCCGTTTATTGCTGATCACTCTTCGAGATATATTGGTTGGGGCATGGACAAATATCATCAAAGCATCATATATATTTATTTGTTATCATATATTATTACCTTTCAATTATACTATTAGAAGAATCGCTTCATTCATCTTGATTCAAATCTTAATACGAACTTATAGATTTTTCCAAAATATATTATACCAACTGAAGCTCGCTGTTATTCGATTTTCTCTGTATGCTATTGATCAGATTTTTTGTGCAGGTACATTCATGTATAACAACGTCATTAAGCCTCTCTCTCATTGCATAGTCATGATCTGCTCGCTTACCTACAGACAAATATTGCTACCAGTAAAAAGACTTTTCACTCGCTTTGTCTTAAAATCATGGAACATATTAAATCAATCAGCTCGTTATACTATTATTTATCTCATTTGTGGTATTAAGCATACTTGGCATGGATATATACGCATCTACCGCTATATTCACCAATCATTTGTGCATGTTCTATTAGTGATCTACACATTTATTTGCACACAAATTGTACTACCAGTAAAAAGAATTTCCATTCGTTTCGTCTTAACATTATTTTACATATCATATCGATCAGCTCATTATAGTATTATTTATCTCATGTATGGCATTAGTCATACTTGGTATGCATGTATAATCATATTCCAATACGTCCTGAAATCATTGTTACGTAGTATATTCATGGTCTACTCATTCGTTGGTACTCAAATCTTGTTGCCAATAAAAAGACTTTTAATTTATAATATACAAAATACACGGCGTCAGGTATATCAATTCGTTTTCTATCTCAGTCAATCGGGATTTACCAGATCTATCTACTCTTTCTATCAGTATGGATTTAAATCATTTAACAACGCTGTGTCTTTAGTGAGAATGGCATCTATCAGTATCCTCGCTACAATTAGAAAGACAGTTCGTAATTCAATAACAGTGACTATTGGCATAATGTCAGCAGCACGCAATAGTGTCAAGTCTCTTTTGCAGGCTATCTATAATTTATTCACATTCGCATGATTTCTATGTAATTGTATTGATATTTGAAAATAAATTTGATATATCTGTTAGAATCTGCATTAATCAGAGTTGTGATTAAACATACACAAGGAATATAAAAGTTTATGATCATCGAAAATTTTAAAAATTCGAAGGTTATGAACAAAATATACTGATAGAGAAGATAAGAATATGAATACTGATGTATGCTTACAGAAGACCTACATTCATATTCACTCCCATACATATTGTTGCCATCACAGGTAAGGTTTCGTAATATTTGTTACTCCCACGATGATTCAAATAATGATGCAATTCTCCTTATTGTGGCAAGTAGCCGTGGATAATTGCTGTACGTACTTCCATTTACTATTTCATGTATCTATAGATAGTACATTCTTGAGAGTGTGTATGTGTGTGCGTCAGCTTTTCCAAACTATACGAAGCCATTCATCTACTCTCTCTCATATCATATAGAATTTTTTCATGGGACTTGAGCTAAATTGATATTCTTCTGAAATTTGGCACTATTGATGACATATGGTATAGATAAGGAATCACATGAGATCTTTGAAGTCTTAGTAAAGCTCTCGAATACAGAGAGGCGTGTGTGTGTGTGAAGTATTGAATACCAACATCCACAGTCACAGCCACACCTTATACGGGTTAAAATTGTTTCAAGTACCTATTGGCCAAATGCTTGTTCGCCTCTAAAAGTATAATTTAATCTTACAAGTACAGTAGGAAAATTATATATGAATACAGAATTCAATGGTCCCATCGTTGTTCATGATCTATTCGGTGGTTATCAAACTGGTTTGCTTTTTTTTCTCGTTCTTTAACTATATTTATCTATGATTTTTTACCGTTAGCTGCATTTTGTGCTTATATGCAATGATTGAACAAATTGAACTTGAAGGTAGATTAAATATCTATGAATTAGCTAAACCATCATATTAAACGTCCTGGCATATGGCGACATAATGTAAGAAGACAACACATCCTACTTTGAATAATCATTTACTGCTTTTCTCTCTATCATTTAAGGGGGATCTATTCTTTCTATATGATTATGCAGAAGTGCTTTTTCGTGAAATAAAATTACCTACAGCATATCATCAAAACCAAAACTCATTCTTTTGTGTATATTTTTTATGTAATTACAATAAAGGTTCGATGTTTTTTCTATTCAATAGTCTGTTCGTTTTTTTTTCTATGCCAGATATATGTTATTGCTAAGGAGTTATGCTGAATTCATGGTAATATGTTAACATAATATTTCTTGGTGTGGTATGCCAGTAAAACACAAATAAAGAAATTTACTCTGAATTCAATATACAATGAAACTAATAAGAGAAAGAATAGAGAGTGTAAAAGAAAATTTCTTTTTTTTATTCATTTATTGCAAAGTATAGAAAAAGAAACGAACAAAGAAAAAACAATTCACAAATCTTATTCGATAGAAAATCGTTGGGCACGATGATTACCCCAATCGACTGTTAGTCTATCTAGACTAGACGTGGAAAATACATAACTGTTTATTTCAAACATAAACAAAGGAATATATAGAGATGTACGCGTGAGAAAAAGAAGAAACAAAGAAACGAAAGATGAGAAAACGAAAGTAAAGAAGCGAGAAGAAAGAAAGAAAGAAAGAAAGAAAGAAAGAGAAAGAGAAAGAGAAAGAGAAAGAGAAAGAGAAAGAGAAAGAGAAAGAGAAAGACAAAGACAAAGAAAGGTAGTGGACCAAGTACAGTTCCACTACCTAACACCTCCACCCTTTACCAGTGATCATTTTATCAGATCACTACAATATACGAAGCGAAAAAAAATAACAATAACATAGAAACGTGAAGTGTGGTAACGATATAAATGATAATAGACCAAGAATGACACGATAAACATAAGAGAAAAGAACGAAAAGAAAAACGAGTTAAATCAGCAAATAGTGTACATTATATATATATATATCTGGCTACAGCCCTAGCTTATTTATCATTTAACATAATTTCATCAGTTACTGAATGGACTAATTGAGAGATCGAATATCGTGTACTGTTACTTGTACACGACGGCCTGTACCTTCATGTTGGACAATATATGTTTTATCTCTGATACGATTAATAATAGTATAAGGTCCGATAAATTTGAATGAGAATTTGTTCATGGAGGGATTACGATTACGAATTAGTACTGTTTGACCAACCGAATACTGTGGATTCGATCGATTTTGATCAAACCGTTGTTTGGCAAGATGTTGATTTCGACGTGTATTTTCTCGAGCAGCAATTTTCACGTGTTCAATAAATTGTTCCATGGTATGATGATAATGAGAAATGTTATGGGGTGTCGTTAAAGGAGAGTTCAAATCTGCTATAAAACGAGGATGACGAGCGAACATCAATTCGAATGGTGTATAACCAGTAGAATCATGTCGCGTAGAATTATAATTAAACGTGGTTGGCAATAATTTGTCATCCCAATTTGATTTAGAACGATTAGAAAGTGCAAGTAGATTAGGTAATAGAGTAGCATTATGACGCTCACATTGACCGTTTGCTTGTGGATTATAAGGGGTGGTTTTAATATGACAACATCCAGTCAACGTGAGTAAAGATTCATATAAAGAAGAAGAAAAATGTTGTCCATTATCGGTAAGAATTTCAAGTGGAACACCATATATCATAAATACATCATATAACAAAAATTTAGCGGCTGTTGTTGAAGTGTTATCAGGAACAGCTTTAGTGACGATAAATTTAGAAAATAAATCAGTAAGCACTAAAAAATATTTATTGCCAGATGCTGATTCAGGGACAGGTCCTACATAATCCATTGCAATCCGTTCCCAAACACCACGAGGTGGTTCAATAGATACTAAATGTCCATCAGGTTTACGTCTAGAGGGTTTAATTTTTCGACAATGAATACAAGAAAGAATATGTTGTTTAATATCTTTATACATGTTCGGCCAAAAAAAACGATCACGTACTTTATAAAAAGTTCGTTTAATCCCGAAGTGCGCACCATTAAATGTAGAGTCATGGTAAGCTAATAAGACATTAAGAATTAATGATGGAGGGATATAACAAAGTGAAAGTACTTGTCCAGATTTACGAGTGATAAGCTTCGACAAGACATGATGAATATCCATAGTATATTTAGGATCTAATGGGTAAGTGTTTTTAATTTTCCATATAGAAGGATCTTGATTCTGATGTTGATTTAATGTATTATGATCAAAAAGTATTTGAACATTTTTGATAGATGAAGAAAATGTATGATTAGCTGAAGAAGATGTATCAGTAGATGAAGAAGATGTATTAGTAGATGAAGAAGGTGTATTAGTAAATGACGTAAGTGTTGATGGTAGAGGAGATGATATATTAGATGAAGTAGATGGTAATAAAGTAGTGGGATGAGAAGAAGGTGGGCGTTTTCGCATCATTGAACGAGTTGTAACAACATTAATTAATTTATCATCAGTTTGAGTGGACGAAGTAATAAGATGTGGTGATTCATCTTCGATAGCATCAGGTTTATCAACAGGATAACGTGAAAGAGCATCAGCAGTGGTATTGTCTTTGCCAGAGATATGCTTGATAATTATGTCGTATTGTTGCAACATTGTCATCCATCGCTCAATACGACTATTATGATAAGGTTTTTTCATTAACGACAATAACGGCTTATGATCAGTTTCTAAGATAAAGCGCTGACCTTCAATATATGATCGAAATTTTTGAGTGATACTCCACCAAATAGCTAAACCTTCAAGTTCAATAGCTGAATAGTTCTTTTCGGCTGGTTTTAAACTTCTTGATGCGAATGCCACCGGTTTATATGATGAGTTATTTGAATCAGTACTATTATTAGACGTTGGTTGTTGTAGTAGTACTGCACCAATACCAACACGAGAAGCATCTGTTCTGATAGTATACATTTGAGAAGGATCAGGTAATATAAGGACAGCAGGAGACGTGATGGCTACTTTCAATTGATCAAATGAAGATTGTTCAACTTCCGTCCATATAAAAGGAAAACCTTTACGAGTAAATTTATTAAGTGGTGAAGATATTTGAGCAAAGCTTGGGATGAATTTCCTATAAAAACCAATCATTTGTAAAAAAGAATGAGCAGCTTTACTTGAATTAGGTACAGGAAAATGAAGAATAGCACGAACATTATCATCCGTAGGTGAACACCCCTCCATATTAATTTTATGACCTAAAAATGTAATTTCTTGATTAAAGAATGAACATTTATCATAATTTAGTTTAAAATTTGATGTATGCAATGCTTGACAAACTTTATCCACATCCATAAGATGTTGAGTAAAGGAAGCTGAATAAACAACAATATCATCTAAATATGCAAGACAGATATCCCAACGTAATGTTCCGAGAGTCTGATTCATTAATCGTTGAAAAACAGACGGTGAGTTTTTCAATCCTTGAGGTAATCGGTTAAATTCCCACAATCCGTCAGCAGTAATAAAAGCTGTTTTATCACGTTCATCTACTGCTAAAGGAACCTGAAAGTAACCACTACGAAGATCAAGTTTAGAAAAAATTGTAGAACCATTTAGTTTATCAATAACATCGTCAATACGAGGCAATGGATAGACGTCTTTCCGAGTAATAGAATTTAAACGTCTGAAATCAATGCAAAATCGAGGTGAACCGTCACGTTTCTTTACGATTACAACAGGAGACGCCCATGGTGAATGAGAAGGACTAATAATTCCATTATCTAACATTTTTTTTACTTCACCAGCAATTAGTTGTTTATTAAAAAATGAAGTTCTACGTGGATGTTCCGCTAAAGGACCATGAGAATCTGTATTAATAGCATTTTGTGGAGAACAATAAATGCCTTTTAAACAGGAATCATCAAAAAGTTGGTAATATTGATGTAGCATTAAATAAACTTTCATTTGTTTAACAGGATCAGTTATATGTTCAACTAAGTTAGAAATAATTCTGGTTGTACATGTTAAATGTTTATTACAACACTCAAGAAGATGATCATACAATGTTGTTTCAGAAGAAAATGGAACATTACAATGAGAACATGAAAATAAAATTGAATGTTCAGAAGAAACATGACGAGAAGTGTTAGCTAGTTCTTGAATAGTATTAATATCAGCTACTGAATCTATTGGAGAAATAAAACCAAGTGGTGTATTACGTGGAATCGATTTCGAATGACGAGTGTTGTTGATGATGGAGATAATACCGTGATGATCATTAATATGTGTAATTGAATGAGGAATTAGAACGAGTCGAGTATGTTGTAATGCTATATTGGGTCTAAATAAAACATCTTTTAACGTTTTAATAGGAACATACCCTGAGATAAATGTTTCATGAAATGGTGGAATAATAACAGGATGTGATAATGACATAACTAATGATACACTACGAGATGCAGGCAATAAAGGAATAGACGAAATACCATTATAAATGGACATCCGATTGGAAAAAAAATTAATATTAACATAGTTCTTTTGAATCCAATCCCGACCTAGTATCATAGGACAAACAAGATCACGAGTAACATAAGCATCAACAGTTGTATAAATATGATTAATTTGAACAGTAAGATTAACTAGTCCAATAAGGACAAGAAATCCACTATTAGCAGTATGAACTTCCTGTAAAGAAGATGAAGTAATAGTTTTATGTTTCATATTTTTTAAAGTATTTTCATCAATAAGCGATATAGCAGCACCTGTGTCAATTAAAACTTTGATATTAACGTTGTTCACAGGAACTTCGATTGATGATGATGATGAAGGAAAGAATGGCTTTTTATTTTTTGTAGAGGTACCACCATCACGATACCTCTTTACATGTTTTTTCGGTTTGGACAAAATTTAGCAACATGACCAAATTGATAACAATTATAACATTGACGTGTTGTATTTGATGGGTAAAGGTGTTGAGGAGAATCACGACGAAATGAAAATTGTGGCGAAACCGATGGTAAATTCATTAATGGTTGAGGATATGATGTTGATTGTTGTCGAGCGTATGATCGTGTGTGTTGGTTAATTGGACGTGTAACAAGTGTAACTGAAGGATCAACATATGAATCATCATTCGGATAATTATCAATTGTTGTTGCTGAATTGTGAGATAAACCATTTAACGTTGCTTGAATCTTCTCTTCATCTTGTGCAATCGTGAGAAATTCATCAGGTGTCTTTGGATGTCGACGAATAATATGTGATAGTAATGAATCATTGACACCTTTAGTTAAATAATGAATGATCATAGGTGAACTCATGTGTGGGTCCGCTTGTGTGCATAAATGCATTTTATCATGATAATATTCCATTACTGATTCACCAAGTGTTTGATGACGTTGTTCCATACGAAGTAACGATTGATGAAAAGATGGTTGATAAACCTTGATTAATTCACTTTTGAATGTGCCCCAATCATTAATGTTAGATTTATTAAATTGGAACCACTTCGCTGCTGCACCATGTAGATAAAATTGTACAGCTATATATTTATTAACAGGTTGTAGAAGAGCACGATCAAAAACTTGTTCCACACATTGAAGCCAATGAATGACATCTTCTGAATTAGAACCACTAAATTTGTGCAAAGTTTTAACTTGTTCTTTTGCTAATGTACGTAAATATTCTTGTTCCATATTAGAAGTAAGTAGTGGGCGATACACAGTGGAATCAGAAGAGATTGAAGGGTCGGAATGTTCCATTTCGATACGAGATAATCGTTGAAATTCTTGAATAAATATTTGATGATGTTGTGAACGAGTGATTACCATAGAATTAGTAATAAATTCTAGATCAAGACAATATTCAATTTCACAATTACCAAGTAAAACACCAGGTTATATGCAACACGAGGTTAGAATAAACTAATCAAAAGGAAAAAAAAGAAAGATAACTTAATATAATCGACGAAAATAGTCGACGCGGGTCACAGCACCAATGTTAGTCTATCTAGACTAGACGTGGAAAATACATAACTGTTTATTTCAAACATAAACAAAGGAATATATAGAGATGTACGGGTGAGAAAAAGAAGAAATAAAGAAACGAAAGATGAGAAAACGAAAGTAAAGAAGCGAGAAGAAAGAAAGAAAGAAAGAAAGAAAGAGAAAGAGAAAGACAAAGACAAAGACAAAGAGAAAGACAAAGAAAGGTAGTGGACCAAGTACAGTTCCACTACCTAACATCGACGACATAGAGATTACCATGTCGATCGAAAGACAAACCAATGGGGCATTTGAACTGATTCGCTCCTGCTGCTGAACCATTTCCACCCACAATTGCAATGCCTTGTTTCGCTCCTTGAGCCCAACACATTACACGATTATTCGACGAGTCTGCTACATAGAGTGTACCCAACGTATCAACGAAGAGTCCATTAGGATAATACAATTGTGTCAGAGCACGCCCGTGGCCTTGACCTCCAGCGAAGACAATGCCTTCTTTTGCACCACTATTCCATTTCATTACACGATGATTATTCCAGTCTGATATGTATACATTTTGTTGTCGATCAACAAAGAGATATTTCGGAACGTTAAGTTGATTGAGAGCATCACCTTGGCCATTACCACCAGCTACGAGAGTACCACTCTTCTCACCCAATCGATATCGTCTTACTTCATGTTTTCTGTAGTCAGAGACGTAGAGATATCTCTGTTCATCCATAGTCAATCCATAACAGTCGATGTTGTCAATGACTATTTCACCTTGTGTTGTACCACTACCACGAGACCATCGTACAACTCGTCTGCCTTCACAAATAATGAGACTGTCTGTCTCTTTACCAATTAATACATCAGTTGGACGATCCAATTGATTCAATCCCTTTCCTGCGTCTTTACCACATGCAACAACTTGTCCATTCGTTGTAACACCCACCCATTGGACGATACGATGATTCCCGTTGTCAGCAATAACCACTGTTTGATCGTCATCAATACAGAGGCCATTAGGACCGCTGAGTTCATTAGTAGCACCCCCTCTTCCGTTACCTCCAGCCATAGTCACTCCGTTTTGTGCCCATTTAGCATTAGCAAGAATATTAAATAGAAGAAAAAACGTAAAGTAAAAGGAAATCTCCCCCCTCTCCCTCCATCTCTCGAGTATAATTAGTATATGAAATAATTTCGAAAGTTTCGAGTAAAATTCTTTGAATAGATCGTTCTCTCTCTCAAGCGTATTTAAATTCTATATTTTTTGTAGAAAATCAAACTTAAATAATTACATATCTAGTTAACCCAAGCAGACATTAAAAATTCATTCAATCGGAGTTTCAAGTGATGAACTCTATGTATTTCTTTTGTGTGGGTGTGGGTGTATCGCGAAATAATTAATCGAAACTCTTGTAAGTAGTACAACCAACAATACTAATGAAAATTGAATCGACTTTCTAATAATTTTATTGGCATAAATAATTTGCCGAACTCATCGAAATGTAAAATAAATATTTTTATTATTATTTAAAAAGCTTGTTAGTGCAGCCCCTTTGGGGCTAAAATGTGGAACTCACATATATCCCTTCGGCTTACTAAAATAATTCAAAATAATTCATCTGAAAAATCTACCCTGATTTCTAAAACCTATAATTAGATCATTGCCTATTTGCACTTATGTCTGTAATTGAGTATTAATTGTTAGCTCGTATATTTAACAAGAGCAGAGACTGGTTGTTATGGTCTGTAATGGTACCCTAAGCTAGTTACTATGGTCTGTAATGGTACCTTAAGCTAGTTACTATGGTCTGTAATGGTACCCTAATCTCGTTACTATGATCTGTAATGGGCAAACATTGCTTTTTTCGTGTAGTCTCTAATCGAAAAAGGAAGAAATAGCAGCCTAATTAGTCAAGCTGCTAATTAGTGTCTGTAATGGGGAGGGGGTGGGGAGCCGCAAAAATCTCGCCTTTAAACTTACACTCACCATTTTCTTCGAAAATATATGTGAGTTCCACAAAACAAGCAAGAATGTTTGGAGAATGCCAACAGTGATTCAATATCATATAGTAGTAAAAAGAAATTGTTTACTCAAACTTGTCTAGATAAATGATGAATAAATAGTATTCATGCATGATCTATTTTAGTTAGCTAAATAGATCAATTTGAGATCGTGCGAATAGTATTGAAGATCTAGTTAGTGTAAGCGTGTCTAAAATTTCAGCAGTTATTTCTTTTTCAATGTAAAACAATTTCATTCAATACTTTGTTCAACTTTAAGATTATAGAGCGCAATCAATCCTCAATAAAATTATATAAAACTTTTAAAGTTCCTTAAAAATACAACAAAACTGAAGAAAATAAGTGAATCCTCCTGCACTGTATATTATTCCCTGATAGTTTCTCGAATACATACATTTGAAATTGTTCATTGAAACATCTACATCTTAGAATACAGTATTAAGAAACTAAAAAAAAGGATTATATCCTATCTTTTAATGCCTTTTAAATAATATTTATTTTCAACATATTTTGTGAGTTCAATCATCAACGCCAATCACTAGTTTTATGAATGTATCAAGTTGTTGATTTCGTTCATTTTCTTCTTTACAATGACGAGTGAAAGAAGAGTTTCAAAAATATGATTTTATTATTAATAGATGAATTTTAATCCAACTCAATTTTCACTTTCTGCTGCATGCATCCAAAAACAAATTAATCGTCAGACAATCTCACAAAAAAACAGAAAAATGAATCAGATAACTAATATAGATAATTAAAATTCGACCCAACTATATGTGTATAAAAATAAAAAATCTGTCATGTTTTGTATCATTACATTTTTCGAAAACATGTCATTATTAATTTGTGAAGCGATGAAAATGAGAAATGTCATATATGATAGCAAATCACATCTTTTTTGTCTCTTTTGATAATAAAATCTGCTCATTAAAGTTCAATGCTTAAAATCACTAGGTTTGTAGAAGGACATATTTTTGTAAAGATTGTCAAAAAATGATTGATCATGAAAAACGAAAAAAACCGAGTTCGAATGAAAATATTTTCAACAATGATATAACTATTGTCGTGTAACATAGAACAAATGACTCAATACGATAAACTATGAACTTGAAAAGAGATAGAAGACATTTTCTTCTCTTCTCATAAATAGTGTGAATTTAAGTTATCTTCCTATTGCAACCTCAATATGATT